>JARFJB010001149.1:1927500-1977500 GCA_036346205.1 Vesta saturnalis | reverse complement strand
GGACCTCAGGTGTGCACGTTTTACTTTCTCGTTATAAGTTTATATTGTATGCTGGTAAATAAAATAATTGTGAAGTAAATCAGTTTTGCCAACCACTCCAAAGCTGCTATGTGCGTTATACCGATTAATATCAGTCTCAAGTAATTACAGGTGAATAATTTGGTTGTTTCCGCATTATTAAATTTTAATTTAATTTAACGACCAAAATAAAGTGAGATGTTCACCTTTAAACACATGAGCCATTCATAAAAATTATATAAACAGATCAATACAAATAGCTACCAAAAAAAAAAAATACAACGGGAAGGTTACACTCTTTCCCATGAATGTTTTCATGCACGAATTTAGACAGTTCGCGCATTTTAAAAATAATATAGTTAATTAAATGAGGAGGTCATCATTGTCTTTATTAATAATCTTCCAAAATTATGTAATAAGTTTAAACATTGATGTATAAACTTTTTAAGTTCACTATGACAAAAAATCAAAACTGTATTAACGGACGTTTATAGTTTTAATTAAAAATTCCATCAACGCAACAAACAACTAATTTATAATAAACCTCTTCAGACATCAATCCATATAAAAGAAATAACAATTTAATTACAATGCACGACTGTCATCAAAACAGATTTGTTTACAGACAAGGTGTGGCAAATTTGACCGTGATCGATAAATGTGTATTAATTAACATTTCAATATCAACAATTGCATTATTAATACTTTGCTTATTTATATTCTCTTAACGTTAAATTAAACAACTGATTACAATATCGCTGCTCCCTATAAACTAACACGAATTAAAATATATGCAATTCTTTATTCCTAAAAAAATTTTCTTTTTGCAAAGCTGATGGATTTAGGCTTTTGTGATTTTTGGATTAGTAGATACTCACAAATAAATCCTCTGCTTGAAAATTAAGCACAACAGACTTGTGTAGTGGGGGCGGTCCCTATCATAAAAAATTCAAAATTTACTATAATCACAGAATAAAATCAGTACAATTTCATCCCATCTTAAAATCCTGATCGCTTCAAATACTCATGAAGGGTGGCCAATAAATACAAAGTTATTTAATTAGTTCGAAAAATAATATTAAAACATTAATAACAAAACTTACCTTGGTATGTGATTAATTGTGTTAATATTTCCATTATCATTACCAAAAGTAAAACCAAACAATATATTAAGCAAAATAAAACTAAAAAAGAACATGGTAAAGGCTGCTGTCGTTGCTGTCGTATCACAATTTAGAATATAAATTGTTAGTCTACACTGAAATTATATATTAAGATTAAAAATCCGGTTTGAAGTATACATTAGCATTTTTTTTGCTACATTGGAACTATTTTTGGTATTACAAAGACGAAAGATTGATATGTAAATCTATTGTTTCAAAAACCATATTATTATTATAATTTTTTGTATTTAACGGATATACTTACTAAACTGTTGCTTATTTTAATTTCTCATAGATGTTAGTAATTGAGGATGATTACCATTTTCTTAATAGTGTGGTAATTGCTAGCTTAATTGTTAACCAATTTGCGTTATCGAAAGTGAATGACCTAAATAGTTTCATTTAATTTTGTACTAATTAAATGCATTTTCAAAATTACGTATTTTTATAGCCGTAATCATTTAGTATTACTTAAATTACGTGCTGTCAATTTTGAAAATTCTAAACAGTACAGAACAAAATTACCTTATTTGTTGTTCGACATTAACGCTTGCCTTGAATTTAGTGTAACCTTTGGATAATTCATCACTTGGATACTTAATTAATTGTTTTGATCTACCTGCATTTTTCGTTGAAAACGTTATGCCTGTCACATTTCTGTTCTTGATTAATAATTTTTTTTATTCTTGCAACGAGACACTTCATTCTTTATGGTTAACCGGAGACTCATGACGCCATCTGAATTTAATCAAAGTTATTCAAATTTAAATGAGTCTCAGTGTTATGAAGAGTTACACTTTATACAGTGTTTTGAATAATACCAGTTTCACATTTTAGGTGTATCAACCTTCTTTTTAACTTCTTATTCGGGACGCACCCATAAGTAGAGTATTGTTTTCGTGAAAAAATTGATCTCTAGTTTCCAAAGGATTTACGTTTTTTCAGAAATTTGAAAACCATCTCTTAGCCACTCTTACCCACTTGTATTTTTTGTCCACCCACAAAATAAAAGAAAACGATATGTTAATATATTTAATTCGTGTAGAAATAAAAACGTACAAATTATATTTAATTCATAGAAACATGTACAAATGTATTACTCAGATACATGATTTTCTTTAGGAATAAAACATTTTGATTTAGTACATACGTTAGTAAGCGTTTATCAAAACAGTTGTAATACTGAGGATAATAAAAGTTTGGGTCACATATGTTAGCACCGATGAACACACTACTAGACTGACAGGAAATAATTTATTCTATACAATACATACATAAAAAAGTATCAATAATCAACATAACATACTTCATCACATAATATACAATAGTCGTCATCGTACACATCAAAAAGTTGTGTTAGGGGTGCTCTACATGAGAAACACCAGTATTCACCGTGTGACCAAGCCGTCCAGCGCTCTCACCCACTCACACACTCAAACAAATACACTCAAACACACACACTCACACACTCACACTCACACACTCACACTCACACTCACAAATTCACTCGTACATTATGTTTATCGACGACGGAGTAGGTCCGGGTGTAACTGACTCGGAGCGAATGCTGCTGAGAAGGCCTTGGGGGTGCAAAGTTAGTCTTGTACACCCCCAAGGAAGTGTTGTAGGTCGAGCCAGAATGCTGTGAAGGCCTTGGGAAAGAATCGCCAGTCTCAGCGACCCTACTATGGTGTAAATTAAGACTTGCACACCCCAAGGAAGTGTTGGATCCCGAGCCAGATTGCCAGTCTCAGCAACCTGTCCTGTAGAGTGGTAAAAGACTTGGACTACTCGAGATCATCACTTCAATGTGGTTATGCTGCTTGTATATATACCCAGAAGTGGCTTTGAAACGGTTGGGGCTGCTTCGGGATTGGTTGTGCTCTAGAGGTTTCTGGCAGAATTTTTTTGCGGCAGTGACCTAGATCAACTATGAATATTAAAAAAGTATATGCTATAACAAAGTAGTAAACAAGTTTTAGCAGTCAAGCGAATATGATACGTATCGCCGGATGGGATGTAGACTAGACAGATGACCTTTATACACTTAGTAATATTCAGATAATTAAATTACATTATGAATCGGAAACAATTTTTTAATACTTGAGTAATAGTTATTGAAATTCATCTATGACTTGCAAAACAATACCATTTATTTAGCTAATTATACTGTTCATAGGCATCTATTGGCAATTCATTATCCCTCTATCCATCCTCCTAAGTGTTCCTGAGTGCTTTAGCACGATAGGCCTTATTTAGCCTGTTCAGGTCCACAATTATAAAAAAAAAAAGATTATTTTCGACTTGATGTCTGCGTGAGTGCGAGTGCGTACTTTGGTAATCTAATTTGAAATGTAATTATAATTTATTGTCGCCAATGAGTTAATTTGCCAAATGAAAAGAAAAATAAATAAATCTCATTGCTATTTTTAGTAAGCTCAATACGTATTTCCGGTATGAAGTTGGTATTTGATATTTTTGTATACAAAATTTAGTAGAATTTAAATTTTGTCCACATTAGGTTATAATTTTATTTTTAATTTGGATTGCGTTATGACCCTTCTTAATTTATAATTATGTAATACCCCATCAACCGATATTTTAGTAAAAATGTTTCTATTCATTTCTGTTTGAAATAAATGTATGTTATTTGATAAATAATTTTTTTTACTTCACCTGTATAACTTTTAATTTAAATAGTTTAAATTGATATTGAACATTATTAATTTTATAAATTTGATATCTAACCATATAAGTCAAATATCAATTTTAATTTTGAATTTGTTTAATTGTTCCAATTTGTAGCAAATGTTGTACATAAGTAATCTTGTAGTAAACTCTTATTTCGGTTCAAAGAAAAACGTTTAAAAATCGTGATAATTTACATTTATTTACCAAGTAATATAGATTAAACTTGTGTTTTATCTACCAAATACGCCAAAATGTCACTTCACAATTAATTCCCACACAATCAAAATGATATTTGTTGTTTGAAGTTAAATTAATTTAAGTTTAATCTACAGCTACATTTCCAAATGTTTAAAATATTAATACTGACCTAGTTCGATTGAAACCATCAGTAAAAAAACGGTTCCTATGCTCAAAAGATTTGCTCATACAGATCTGTATATATACAGGGTGTTTCTGAAATACTTCAACAAGCTTATGGAGCTGATTCTTTATACAAAAATAACGAAAAAAGTTCCTATAACCATGGGTCCTAATTTGAACGGTTTACTGTCTGTCTTTATGTTTGTGTTTTTTACAAAAATCTCTATAAATCGTGTTTCATGCGAGATAGAAACATCAAAATCGGTACAGTAGTGTATCTTACTACTACAAAAGAGTGTTTAAAAGTTCAATATTAAATCTTATTACATTAAAAAATTTTAATGTCAAATTGCATGAAAACTGTTACAAATTTCGAAGAAATACACATTACACAAAAAATGTTAAATGTAAAGAAAAATCAAACGACTCCTCAATTTTATAAATCGTGCATAAAATATCGGAGATATGGATTATTTACTGAATAACACGTATTTAACAATGCATAATTGTATTCCATAAAAAAATTATAATAATTATTAACATATTCTAGCCTTATAAATGATGTAAAGCATTAAACACTACAAAATTAAACTAAAAAAGTACAAAATTAGGTTATTATTTACAAGATGGATAAATTAAATTACAACTTAATGTATTATTCGAGTGACTAACTTTTTCGGTTTACATTACAATAAATGCTCTATGTGCCTTCCATTTTCTCTGATACAAGCATCAACTCGACGGGTCATGGACTGCCGGACTCTTTCAAAAATACCGCAAGTATTCCTGATGGTTTCACAAGCATCAATGATACGCCGTAGAAGACCATCTCTTGTGTCAATTGGTCTGTCATATACTAAAGATTTTAAATGACCCCATATGTAAAAATCAATCGGATTTAAATCTGGCGGCCGAGGGGGCCATAATAGTGGTCCTTCTCTGCCTATCCATTGTCGCCCATAAGTTTCATCTAGGAACTGTCTTACATTTAACCGAAAATGTGGAGGAGCTCCATCATGTATGAACCACATATTGCCTCTCACGGCCAAAGGTACATCTTGTAAAAGCTGAGGCAAATTATTTTCCAGGAACGCTCTGTAAGCATCGCCATTAAGTCTGTCAGCTAACACAAATGGACCAATCAAACAGTCTGCTACAATACCGACCCAAACGTTTATCTTGAATTGTTGCTGATGTCTCTCTTGGTGAGTTGTGTGAGGATTTTCCTACGCCCATTGATGGTTGTTGTGGAGATTTACAATTCAATCTCTATTAAATGAGGCTTCATCAGTAAACAAGATTGACTGTATGAAGAAAGGGTTGTTAATCCCTTGGTGTAGCCATCGGCAAAATTGCAATCTTAGTCGAAAGTCAGCAGGACCGAGAGCTTGTACACGCTGTAGGTGGTAAGGGTATAACAATTGTTCGTGCAGAACTCGCCACACTGTCACGTGATCAACGTTATGAATTGATCCTAACTACCTGGTACTCACATCTGGATTTTCCTCCACTCGTTGTATGTTTTCTTCCAAATTAGGACTCCTAACTTGTCTTTGAACTCCTCGATCTCTAGTAGAGGGAAATAACGTACCATTCTCTTCAAGTCGTCGATAGACCGCAGCAAATGTTGAGTGGTACGGTTGTTGTCGATCAGGGAAACATTCTTGATAAAGCCGGGATGCTAAATGACCATTGCCGTTAGCTTTACCGTAAATGAAAATCATGTCTGCTTGATGACTATAGGGATATCCAGCCATTTTAAAATACACAAACAATAAGTTATTAAAATACAATTTTAATTAATTAAGCAAGTTCCGGCTAATAAGGACCTTATAAGCACGATTGTAAAACAATTAACAATTATTGCCAATAAGTTTGATTTGAAAATTAAATGCACAGCTGACTTAATTGTTGGTTAGTATCAGATGTTCTATTGTTAACAGCTGATATTGCTAAAACATCAATACATTAAAACATTTTCAGCTTAACAATTTGTACTGATGTGATGTGTCAGCATTATGAAATATTCAGTAAATCATCCATATCTCTGTTATTTTAGGCCCAATTTTTAAAATTGAGGTGTCGTTTGATTTTTCTTTAAATTTAACATTTTTTGTGTAATGTGTATTTTTTCGAAATTTGTAACAGTTTTCATGCAATTTGACTTAAAAATTTTTAAATGGCTGCCATTTTGAAATGTAATAAGATTTAATATTGAACTTTTAAACACTCTTTTGTAGTAGTAAGATACACTACTGTACCGATTTTGATGTTTCTATCTCGCATGAAACACAATTTATAGAGATTTTTGTAAGAAACATAAACAGAAAGACAGCAAACCGTTCAAATTAGGACCCATGATTATAGGAATTTTTTTCTTTATTTTTGTGTAAAGAATCAGCTCCATAAGTTTGTTGAAGTATTTCAGAAACACCCTGTATATATATATATATATATATATATATATATATATATATATATATATATATAGTATATATACACAGGGTGATTCTTTGGGAGTTCTAATTAGACGTTTTAGAGAAACTTGACATAAGATATGCCCAATTGATCTAAAATATTTAGTCTTCTACCACTTCCGGTTATACCGGAAGTTGGCTAAACCCTGTATATTATTACGTATTTCGATAAAGCTACTTTTGAGGATTCTCTCAATATACGGTTTTGCTACCTTATACCGAGCGTTTTACGAGATATGGCCAATTTTAATACGAAACAGTGTCCGGTTTGACACACTGTATCTTTATAAATAATAAAAAGGGAAACAATCTGGTTGGTAAAAATTTCTTTAGTATCATCTATTTTAATAAAACTTTAACATTTTGTGGACACAAATAATTTTTAATATGCGAGATGATTCAAAACGCGTACTAAAACATTTCTCAACTTTCTTGAATAGATCACCCTGTATTTTATAACGTTATTAGAAAGAGCTTTAACTGTTCTTTAAGTTTCATTAACCACTCCCTATACCTAAATCGAACCTTTATTGGGGTATTTAGTTTTATAGCACAAAATATTACATTAAGACATCATAGAAATCAAAATGTAAAATTTAAAAAAATATGTATAAAATCAAATTTAAATTCCGAACCCTTTCTATAGTGTCTTGTTTGGTTGTTACAGGATTCTCGTAAAGTTTATTTTTTATAAATGCCCAAATGAAAAAGTCTAAGGGGGACAAATCAGGAGAACGTGGAGGCCACAGATATGGATCTTTATTTGATATCCACCTTCTATCAAACATTTCGTCCAGACATCGGCCAATGGCTCTGGTACTGTGCGGTGTAGCACCGTCTTGCTTGTACAATGCTTAATTTCTCTCTATCGCTGGCAAATTGACCAAATTTGGTTGAATCACATTTCTTAAAATTTCCAAATACCGTTGTCCAGTAAGGTTTTCGTCGTAGAAGTGGACACAAGAAATTCGATCACCTTAAACAATTATCAAAAGACTAAAGACAAAGATCTTGGATTTAAGCACCTGCCCTTTACCCTATTTTAAATTTTATGTCTACCTACTTTTTACTGCACAAAACACGTTAAAGGACCATCTTTCTTGAAATGCTCTTGCCCTTTTTAGATGGGGATTTTCGGTTGCCCAGTAGTGACAATTATGCCTGTTGAACATGCCATTATTCGTAAATTTTGCCTCGTCAATCCAAATGATCCTACTTAAAAAATCTTGATCCCCATCTTTCTGCATAATAAGCCATTCACAAAAGTTAATCCTTTTTCCTAAATCTGTATTATTTAGGGAATGTACAGTGGTGTAGAAATAAGGTCTCCACTTATGTTTTTTTAAAATTCCTTGAATTGTTGAAAATGACAATCGCAAATGACGCGTTACATCTCTTATGGTAGCATTCGGATATGCAGTTAAAAATGCCAAAACGTTTACCTCATTATCTTCATTATTGACTATCGGCTTATCTCTAATAGTTTGTGCTCTAAATGATCCACACCCTTGCAAATTATTCATAACGACATCAATGGTTTTATTAGTTGGAGGAGGTAAGTCATGGTATCGTTCTGCAAAAATACGATATGTTCTGGCTACGATTTTGTGAAATTCTCCGTGAATTAGTAATAAATTAATGAAATCTTCATTAGTGTATCCTGATCTGGCCATTATCCTTAACTATACCTTAAATCTTAAACTTTGCACAATAGGAAAAATGTTAACTTGTTTATCCATCTAGAATTTTAGACGCAAACTAGGAACTGTCAGCTAAAATTTTCACGGCACACTATACAATAATAATGAAAATCATAATACAAATCATTATTCCATACATTAAAAGCTAAATATCCCAATAGAGGTTCGATTTAGTGGTTAATGAAACTTAAAGAACAGTTAAAGCTCTTTCTAATAACGTTATAAAATACAGGGTGATCCATTTAAGAAAGTTGAGAAATGCTTTAGTACGCGTTTTGACATTAAAAATATATATATATATATATATATATATATATATATATACAGGGTGTTTGGTACATCGATGCAAATATTTAAAGCGGTGATATAATAGGTGATTTTGAGTCGATTTAAGCAAACATACTTATATACCAAGTGTTACCGTTTTTGAGATAATGCCACTTTTAATATTTCTTGATTTTACCGTGCTTTTCTGCAAATATCGAAGTGTACAAGCGTAATAACCGTCTTATCGCAAACTTATACTAAGTTTTTTATTCCTCATGAAGTGATTGTTCATATTATTTTATCAGAAAAGCCTAAACTGTCTTTGGTTCTTGCCTAGAACTTCTTAAACATGAAAGTTTTAATATGTAAAAAGCAATCACTAAAATTCAAACGTGGATTTAGTCTAAAATCTTTCGTTATTTTTTCCAATTTCAGTAAAACTTCTTTGGGCAATGGTCTTTAAGATAGCATGAATAGATTTAGAAAAAATTTTACAAATTGGAAAAATTGAATTTAATTACCAAAATACCCCTAGGCGCATTCGCCAAAACGTAAAATAGCCCTTCATTATTTAGTTTAAATAGTTTAAAAAGCAGATTTTTAGAAAATGTTTTGCGGTTATCGCTCCACCCAGTACTTGAGTTTACAGAAACTGTTTCTGAATTCAAGATTTCTTTCACCTCACTAACACTGGAATGTAAAATTTTCTTAGCAAAATCGAGTTTATTTTCAAGTGAATCTACATTGCTATTTAAAACGTCACTTTTGACTTTTCGTTTATTTAGTGGAAATAATTTCAATTGTGGTAAATTTAATACAATCGTGCAAAAACAGTATGAGCATCACGAACATTAAGGGTTGTACCGGTCTCCGGCCAAATTCGCTATCGCTCAGCCTCCAAACATGGCCGGCGACCGGTAAACGTCCCTTACTGTTCTTGATACTCAATATAATATTGCCTCGTGCAGTACTAATTTTGAACACCAATAATAATACTATTAATGTTTTAATAAATCGGACATTTTCTAAAAATCTGCTTTTTTTAAACTATTTAAACTAAATAATGAAGGGCTATTTTACGTTTTGGCGAATGCGCCTAGGGGGTACTTTGGTAATTAAATTCAATTTTTCCAGTTTGTAAAAATTTTTTTGTAAATCTATTCATGCTATCTTAAAGACCATTGCCCAAGGAAGTTTTACTGAAATTGGAAAAAAAATTAACGAAAGATTTTAGACTAAATCCACGTTTGAATTTTAGCGATTGCTTTTTTACAAATTAAAACTTTCATGTTTAAGACGTTCTAGGCAAGAACCAAAGACATATTAGGCTTTTCTGATAAAAGAATATGAACAATCACTTCATAAGGAATAAAAAAACTTAGTATAAATTTGCGATAAGACGGCTTGTTACTCTTGTACACTTCGATATTTGCAGAAAAACACGGTAAAATCAAGAAATATTAAAAGTGGCATTATCTCAAAAACGGCAACACTTGGTATATGGGTATGTTTGCTTAAATCGACTCAAAATCACGTATTCTATCACCCCTTTAAATCTTTGCATCGATGTACCAAACACCCTGATATATATATATATATATATATATATATATATATATATATATATATATATATATATATATATATATATATATATATATAGTTAATAGCCAAATCAAGAGAATTAATAACTCAAATGTTATCAACTTTATATATGTTGTTAAGGCTGAGGTATATATTATTACTAGTACACAAAATTTTCGATAGGTAGCGCTTTTCAAAAGATATGAAAAATTCGTTTTTTCGCGTATATTTCGAATACGGTTCGTAAATGTGTACACACACACACACACACACACACACACACACACACACACACACACACACACACACACACACACACATATATATATATATATATATATATATATATATATATATATATATAATTATATAATAAATCTTAATTTATGGTACTTCCATCCAACATTAAAACATCAAACTAACTATCGCTACAATATAAATGTCAAAAACGTTACACATTACTATACACCTACTACAAATTTTCTAAAATATAATTATAACGTTGAGGTAACTTTTAAAAGTCAATTTTATTATTACATACTATTAACAGTGATTTAGTGTGTAATAGTAATATCGACTTGGAAAAGTTACTTCAATGTTATAATTATATTTTCGAAAATTTGTAGTTGATGTATAGTAATCTGTAACGTTTTTGACATTTATATTATAGCGTTAATTAGTTTCTTGTAAAAAGTACCATAAACTAAGATATATATATATATATATATATATATATATATATATATATATACAGTGATCAAATTCAAGTGTGCACTATTGCTAACTTTTTTATTATTGAAGCTACGAGGTCGGTTAAATTAGAGAAGTAGTAGTATTTCTTCCGATGATTAACGTGGTGGTACCAGAAAAACAATTGAACATCGAGTTTCCGTGTTATTTAAAAAAATATAGTTTTTTTAATGGGACACCCTGTATATTTATACCCTAATCGATTGCTAACGCTTTTCTTAACATAAAAGGTTATTATGAATATCAACTTAAAACAAAAAATAAAGGAGATATGAGCCTATTTAGCTTACCATCTTAGCGGGCATAAAATTTAAAACAAAAACAAAACAAAACGAATCAATTGATTGATCTTGTAGCCTTTAAAACCGTTCGTCCATCTATGCTACGTATGGTATTAGATATCGCTATCTGTAAATCTTCGATATTATTGTAACGATTTTGGTAGACTTCGCTTTTTAAAAATCCCCAGAAATAAATATTCATTGGTGTAATGTCTGGAGAACGTGGAGGCCAACTAACTGGCCCCTGGTAGCAATAATGCGATCATGAAAAAATCCACTTATTGACGTTTTGAGTATTGTGTGGAGGAGCACCATCTTGCCGAAAAAACACTTTCTGACGATCAGCTAAATTAAGGTCATCAAAAAACTCTTTCAAAATGGTTCGGAGAGAATTTAAGTAGCGATTCCTTGTTAACCTGCCTGCGTAAAACACTGGTCCGACGATTTTAGAGCCAGTAAGACCACACCATACATTTAAACTAAAGCGTCTCTGTAGATTACACGGACAATTTCGCATTAGATTTCATTACTCCAGTGATGATGATTTTTGTATTATACATGCCTCTGTTGTTGAAATATGATTCATCGCTCCAGAGAGTAAGCCATGCGAAATCAGGGTTTGCGCTATTTGTATTTACAAACCGTTGGCAAAAAAAAATGCTTCTTTCTTGATCGCCTGGTGAAAAACTCTGAGTAGGCTTGTATTTATACGGCACGTATTTATGCTTTTTCCAAATATTCTGTATAGTTCCGAAACGTAATCCACAATCTCTCATGCAATCTCGTATGGAATTTTCGCAATTTACTTCAAAATAAGCTAGCACATTTATTTCCGTTTCTTCATTCATCAGAAATCTTTCTTCTTAACATACCTTTGGCAAAAACATTTTTATTCGATCTAAATTTTCTGTATAATTTCAGAAAACATCTTCGATCTGAAGCTATTCTTCCTAGAAACAGGGCATATTAATAAAAAAATGTCGTTTTTTAAGTTTCTTATTGAGCCCTTCTGCTCCTATCTAGAAAACATTTTATATGCTATGCAGTATTAATGTCCCTGTCTAACTTTCTTCTGATATTTTTTTGTTTCTAACTAGCAATAAACGTCAAAATGACTGACAAAAAATACGAAATTTTGATACTATTGTGTCATTACTGGAAATCAAACGTTCTGCAACCGCTGCAGTTAAAAAAATATGCGAAGTGGAAGGGGAAGGAATAGTGAACATTCGTACGGTGCAGCGCTGGTTTCGAAAATTTACTGACGGAGATACAAGTCTCAAGAGGAAACAAGGTTCTGGTCGACCCAACTCGTTAAGTAACGCTGAACTTCGAGACGTTGTTGAAGCAAATTCATCGACAAGTACTCGTAAGTTGTCAGCAGAACTTGGGTATTCCAGAGAACCCATATGGTCCCATTTGTATCAACTTGGAAAAGCCAATAGACGCTGTAGAGGAGTTCCTCACGACTTAACGCCAGCAATGGCAGAAAGGCGAGTTAAGGTTTGTGATCGACTACTTTCCAATCCTTGGGATGAACGTTTCTTTGAACGGATGGTTACTTGCGATGAAAAGTGGATTTACTTCAATAATCCTAGCACATAAAATCAGTGGATTACTGTTGGTCAACCTGCATTGCCGGTTCCCAAACGAGAAAGGTTCCGAAGGAAGGTTATGCTTTGTGTATTACGCAATTTTGAAGGGGTTATTCACTGTGAATTGGTTCCTGATGGGCAGACGATTGACGCTAACCATTATAGCTAACAGTTGAATAGGATGCATGATGTTCTAAGTCGGCGTTACTCTGGATTGGTGAACAGAGGACGGGCAATTCTGCAACAAGACAACGCTAAACTCCATACTGCTCCTGAAGCTCAACAAAAAATTAGGGAATTGAATTTGGAGCTTCTTCCTCATCCAGCTTATAGCTCGGACCTTGCGCCCTCCGATTATCACTTATTCCTATCGATGGAGCACTTCCTTCGTGGACGGCATTCTACAAGTGTTGAGGAAGTTGAAACTGCGTGCCGAGAATTTTTTAATTTCAAAGATGCTACATGGTACCGTCGTGGCATTGAAGATCTTGCAGAAGGATATTACTTTGCAATGGTTTATACTCTAGTTAATAAAAGTTTTCATTTGTTATTTTATCATTAAATAAAGCTTTTCATAAAAAAACGTCATTTTTTATAGGCCATCCTAATATATGGGCAACACAAATTTTAATAGGAACTTTACTTTACTTTATGTTATCTATTCAATATTTAATTATATGACTGTTTTTTTAATTTCCTGCTTGTCAATGTCAGCTATAAAAACTTGACTGTTTTGCAGTACGCCAAAGAAAATGGTACAACATTGTTGTGTTTGCCTGTTCCTTGTAGCCATCGTACTCAGCACCTTGAGGTATCTCTTTTTGCTCTTCTAAAAGCATGCTTAAACCAAGAACTTACGAAAAAAATTATATCAAACTACTGGAAACCAATTTCCCAATTTATTACACCCATTTCTAAATTTAGGGGCAGTTACCAATTGTCCGAACTGATGTTTCGTACTTCAGTGTCAGACAGACCTATCAGAGGTGCGATAAAAGATTTTGCCGCTAAGCTCTTTTTTTTCGTTAGCCGGTGCGCTTCTTTTCATACAAAAACTCAAGAATGTTAAACTATTCTGGGCGCCACTGACTGGTACTTAAATTCACCTACACTTGAGCCAGAAAATGCTGAAGATGGAAGTCTCCCTCACTATCTGATCCTTACCATTACTTGACTGGCAACTGATCTCATTCGTTGTGTTCTTAATTTTACTCAAATAATTAAATAAATGCTTAATCAAATCAAAACAATAAATTTTATTCATTAACACACAATATTCATTTCGTTTGTGGTTAATAACTTTCCACAAACTAAAATCAAATAGAAATAAAAAACACTTGTATTTGGTTATTTTAACACACTCGTTAAGATCCAACTTATCCAATAATACCTATTTACATATATATATATATATATATATATATATATATATATATATATATATATATATATATATATATATATATATAGCAACATCGAACGTGTTGTTAATCGTTTACCTCTCTGTAGGCAACTAACGTGCATTTCGTGCCATGTGTGCTGCATATCATAGCTGCATAAAACATAATTTACTTATTGAAAGTGGAACCTTCCACACATATCGTTTGCATATTGAGTTTTAGACATGTTCATGCGCAAAGACCTTTTGGGGGCGTCGTTTCTGTGCGATACTGAAAGGTAGTACAGCATCCAGTTTTGCTCTGTTAAATATTTTTTATTAAATGTGCTGTAAATTCTACGGTGAGTTATTTAAAGTTATTTTACAATGTTTGAGATGTTTGCATTTCAGGCACTTTTACTTCCACGTTTACTTTTTATTTTTACTTTACACGTTCATACACATCTACGTAATTAATTATTTTATCGTTAATCCAATTTACGGTACTATTACAATTAATCAAGAGTGAGGTAATCACCTGGGTTAATGGGAAGTGGTATTCTACAATTTATTCATTTGGGAATTATAAAGCATAGAAATCCAGATTTAATATTACGCAACAATTTCCAAAACGTTGACCCAGCATGTAGCCATTTCGTTATCTACAGTGTGACCAAGAATACGGTATTTTGATTCCATTAATTACTCGTAATATTAATTATTCATCAGGTTATAATGTTACCAACATTAGCATTAAGGTATTTCCGTTTATAACTAAATATAGGTTGTGTAATAAAATTTGTTATTGTATAAATTTTCTTTTAAGTTTATTGTATAATGGTTTATTTGTTTATTCCATATTTAAAAACAAGTTGGCGTCCGAGCAATTAACTATTAGTTTCAGGAAGAAGCAACCCCGATTTTAAAGCGAACATACCTAGGTAGATGTAAATATTTTTTGGTTAATAAGGCAAATCGATTATTTTATGAACCTGGCCCACTTTAATCTACGACTGAGCATAAGGCATAAAATCTTCTAGTTATTGCCCAAACTGTTAAGTAGCTAAAATTTGTAGCCATGGGTGTAGAAGCATACTTATAGAACCTAAGGGTTTTACACTGACGTCCGAGCGTGGGACATCGATTTTCAATTATTAATGCCAGATATTTTCGGTTATGTTTGTTGCAATTCCGAATGTTGGTGACAACCGCATAAAGGTATTGTAATATTTTGTATTTGCGATTGTTGTAATCTTATTGTATTTTGTGTCTATTTGTTTGTCATTTATTACTATATCGAATTATGTAGTAGATGCTCTCAGAAGTGATGAGCTATTAATGGAACTGAGATACCGTAATATTGCCGGAGCGGAAAATTTATCGCTTGATGAAAAGCGCAAATTATTACGACGTAAAATGAATTTGTAAAAGGTCGATTCAAAATTATTTGATTCTTATACAAAATTTGAAATAAATCAAAGTGAAGAATTAGCTGTTTTAAAACAAAAACTTACTCATATTCAATCATTGATAAATCTGTACAAAATTAATCCAACGAAAAGTGAATATCTCAAACTGTATACTCGTCTTTTACATATTTTAAAGCGATTAAATTATATGGTGTTTGTCGATGAACATGTGCTTATACGTGATCAATTACTTTCACTATGTAATTTTGAATTGATCGGATCAATTAATGGTAATTTAGAATTAAGTAATGAGACAATATCTTAATAATTCTAACATTTCCATGGCAAATAATGAACTAATTAATACTTCAGTAAGTATTCCAACTGGAGATTTTTCAAATTTAACTAAGGATTTAAATTGTTCTAGAAATTCTGTTCCTGTGTACAATTAAATCTTAAGCTTGATGGTAGTGAAAAAAAAGTTTTCTTATTTATACAAAGGTGTGCACATAATATTTCAAAGACAGATATATTATTATCCGGAATTGATCAATTCATAGGAAGGGGTTTGACGTGGTTTAGAGCCATTAGGTCTCAAATAAATTCATGGGATGAATTAAAAAGTGACTTTCTACTCGAAGGGCATGATGAAGTGTTGTTAAATGAAATTAAAAATAGGAAACAGACTTTTGATGAAATTCAAATTCTGAAATGATTAATTTATTTTCTCAGTGAGATGTTCCTCCTACTGGGGTTGAACAACTTAAAATTATTTTGAAAAATTTACAGCCTTGGTACGCAACACAATTGGATCTTGTTGATTTATGTAAAAAAATTACAAGTTAAAGTACAAAACTCTAAATTTAAATACAATTCAAATTCAGATTTTCAAAAACAACATGAAGACAAATCAAAGTGTTTTACTTCGAGTCAAAACAATAAACCAAAAATTAATTTAAATAATTTAAATAAATTTGAATTTTGTAAACCACAATTATCATATTTGGGTTTTTTTATTCATAAAAATGGTTTTCATACCGATCCCTCAAAAGTGGATGCGATTTCAAAATGTCCTCAACTAAAAACTTTTACAGAAGTTATACGATTTATCGGAATGTGCTCATGGTACAGGCCATTTATTAACGATTTTTCCACAGCTTCAGCTCCAATTAACAATTTACTTAAACGAATAAAGAAATTTCAAAAAGTTTCATGGAACAACGAAGCTAACGATTCATTTTTAAAAATTAAATCTCTATTAGTAGAGGCTCCTATCTTAGCGATTTTTCAAAAACATTTTATTTGCAACGCGATGCCTCCTTTGATTTTGAGGCCATTCATAGGAAAGGTAAATTAAATGTTGTTCCTGGCGCACTTTCAAGAGCGCCGTTAGAAGTTAACTCTTTAGAATTTTCAGCTGTAGATTTAGACGATTGGTATAAGAAAATGTTAATTAACGTTTAAAAAAATTCTGAATTATTTCCCGATTGGAGGATTGAAAACGATAAACTTTACAAATTTATTTCAAATGGTTTAAACATTGAATTCAATTTAGTGGAATGGAAATTAGTTGTTCCGAAAAATATTTTACAAAAATTTCACGACGATCCTACATCAGCACATTTTGGTGTTTTTAAAATTGTTTCGAAAATTAAAAAATTCTCTTATTGGCTGAAATCAGACATTTCCAAATACAATCGAAATTGTAATATTTGTAATCAAAGTAAATCTTCACAATTTAATGATTATGGTTTTATGGATAAAGAGAAGAATGTTTCTCTTCCTTTTCAATTCATTTCAATCGATTTAGCAGGTCCTTTTCCTAGATCGAAGAATGGTAATACTGTTTTACTGGTTGTTTGCGATTGGTTTACCAAATTTATTCTGATTCGCCCAATGCGCAGTGCTATAGCTAAAGGCATTTGCCAATATATTGAAAATTATGTGTTTCTAGTTTTCGGTGTACCACAAATTTGTATGGTTGACAACGGATCAGAGTGCATTGATTAAACACCAATTAGATTCTTACAAAGTTCCATCCATTTGGTTTAATGCGAGTTACCATCCCCAAGTAAATTTTGTTGAAAGAGTTAATAAAGTAGTAGGTACTGGAATAAGATCTTACATTAAAGATAATCATAAAGAGTGAGATGCTGAAATTCACAAAATTGCCCATGCTATTCGTAGCGATGTTCATGAATCCACCAAATTTTCACCTTCCTTTTTGTCGTTTGGTCGAACCGTTCCAATTACTGGAGATTTTTATGGTCGATTAAAATATTTTAAAGAGGATTGGCAACCGTGAACAATTGGTTCAAGATTTAAATAAACTTTCACCGATTTTTAAGAATGTAAAACAAAATTTACATGCCGCTTACGAACGAAATTCAAAATTTGCGACGTCGTCAATTAAAATTAAACGTCGGCGATCTAATTTGGAAAAAGAACTTTACTTTATCGGATGCGACAAAAAATTATAGTCAAAAGTTAGTTCCAAAATTTACTGATGCTAGTTTCTTACTTACATTTTAATTACTTTGATTATTTTTCAAAAGTAATTTAGTATTGTTTTGTGCTTATTTCGCACACCATTTATTTTGTTTTTGCTGCAAATGTTTAGTACGGTTGTTGATATTTAGATCACATTGTGCAACTAATTTTGCCGATTTTTTGGGACCTTACTTCTCAGGTAAATTATTTTCATTATTGGACAATTGCTATTGTTGCAATAGTAAAAATTGAAATAACCATTTTGAGTTTACCTCTGCCCGTTAATTGACGTGAAATTTTCAAACTCTTAACCGTTGGTAAGAATACTAGAGATGCTTAAATACGTATCTGTTTTTGATTCGAATTAATTTATTTTGGTTGCCCAACTATCTTCAAAATTCTAGCTTTTGATGATTCATGATTTGTCCAGTGTTCTAGACTTGACGGCGCTTTGTATACTTTGGTGCACATCGTGTCAACCTCGTTAATAGTTCACATCCTAACCATGACTCTCTGATTATGACACCTGAGTACTTTTGGGTAGGGTCATGAATGTGTTCGTAATAGAGTGCACAATCCAATCCATTTATACATCGTGACCTGGTAAAGTCTTTGATATACCGATTTTGACTTATTGAACGGGACGTGACTGTGGGTGTTTTGTGTTGACGTACCCAGGGGGCTGGAGTTAAGATCACCGGGTAAGGGTATTGGAACCACTCGCGATTCTTATGGTTGTGTTTGAGGAAGTTTCACTCTTACGTGGAGTGGCATTTTGCCGTGATTTTTATCGTAGCACAGGAAAACTGTTCCGGTTTCCCTGCCGTCTGCCCTTCGGGTCATGATTGGTTTCTGTTCTTTCTATACGTTAGCTTCAATTTTTGTTACTGGTTTTTCATTTTGCTCCCCTGGCGGGGGTTTGCTTCTTAAACCCAACCAGCTTAAAGTTTACATAGCTTTATATAAGGCTTTGGACTCTATAGTTTCAACTAATGGTGTGCGCGAGTTGTAGCGCGTCATTAGCTTGTGATGATGTTGCGAGGGGTCTTTCTGACCGACATCACCGCATTTTCTGTACTTCTTCGTACATTTAGGGTAAGATTTTGTTCTATTTAGGCATTTATTTAGAATTTAGGTGTTACCATTTACATTTTTGCTTGAGTTTTAATTAACTTAATTTTTTTTTATGTATTTCATCAGATTTTGATAAAATACCTTTATTATTATTGGTGTTTGAAATCTCCGATTCTAACTTTTAACGAGGGGGTGTAAGAAACTTCGAACGTGTTGTTAATAATTCACCTCTCTGTAGGCAATTAACGTGCATTTCGTGCCATGTGTGCTGCATATCATAGCTGCATAGAACATAATTCACTTATTTAAAATGAAGCCTTCCACATATATCGTTTGCATATTCAGTTTCAGACATGTTAATGCGCGAAGACCTTTTGGGGGCGTCGTTTTTGTGCGATACTGGAAGGTAGTAGAGCATCCATTTTAGCTCTGTTAAATATTTTTTATTAAAAGTGCTGTAAATTCTACGGTGAGTTATTTAAGGTTACTTTACAATGTTTGAGGCGTTTGCATTTCGGGAACTTTTACTTTCACGTGTACTTTTTATTTTTACTTTAACTTCACCTTTACTGTTACTTTTCCCATTTTTATACACATCTACGTAATTAATTGTTTTATCGTTAATCCAATTTACGGTATTAGTACGATTAATCAAGAGTGAGGTAATCACTTGCGTTAATGGGAAGTGGAGTTCTAAAACCCCTTAATCCTGCAAATTTATTCATAAAGCATAGAAATCCAGATTTATTTCAACTCTGAAGTAATATTACGCAACAATTTCTAAAACGCTGACCCAGTATGCAGCCATTTCGTTATCTACAGTGTGACCAAGAATAAGGTATTCTGATTTCATTAATTACTCGTAATATTAATTATTCATTAGCTTATGACGTTACTAACATTAGCATTAAGATATTTCCGTTTATAATTTGTTTTGTAGAAATTTTCTTTTAACTTTATTGTATAATGGTTTATTTGTTTATTCCATATTTAAAAACAAGTTGGCGTCCGAGCAATTGACTATTAGTTTCAGGAAGAAGCAACCCCGATTTTAAAGCGAACATACCTAGGTACATTTAAATATTTTTGGTTAATAAGGAAAAACGATAATTTTATGAACTTGCCCCACTTTAATCCACGACTGAGCATAAGACACAAAATCTTCTAGTTATTACCCAAACTGATAAGTAGCTAAAATTTGTAGCCATGGGTACAGAAGTATACTTACAGGACCTAAGGGTTGTACTTATATATATATATATATATATATATATATATATATATATATATATATATATATATATATATATATATATATATATATATATATATATATGTATATACCGTATGTCCCGTTTCGAGACATAGTTATAGAGAAAATTTTTATTAACAAAAATTGTTCAGCATTTCGTTCTCAACATGTTTTGTCCAATTTTGTAACAAAAATCCCAATTTGTTTTAAAAAAAAAGGCATTTACTAGTTATCGCATTTAAACAAAAAATCACACGTCATGAAACAACTAAAATTTATTCTCATATTTAGAATTTTACATCTAAATTAAAAAGAGAAAACTAAGTTAAATTATCTAAATTAAATTTGCAAATAAATTTCCATTATTAGGTAAACAAAAACCGAATGCAATAGTTCGCGGATGAATATTGTAAGGCACTTACTAGTTATCGCATTTAAACAAAAAAATCACACTTGCCATAAAAAAACTGGAACAAACCTGTGTATTTTGTTTTATTCAAAATAACAATTATAAATGTTTGTTTAATAGATCAGTTTTAATATTCAATAGTTTTGTGTGTAATGTATTTTTGTGATACAACAAGCATTTATACTACAAAATAAAAGATTCAGATTATAAAGTCACCAGACTTGAATCTGTGTGATATTATTTGTGGCCTTTCATAAAAAAATAAAATCAATAATTTTGATATTATGAACTCCTTAGACGATTTAAAGCAGAGAATAATTGATATTTGTAACAATATTCATCCGCGAACTATTGCAAATGTAAATAGAAATTTCTACGATAGAATAGCTAATAATGGAAATTTATTTGAAAATTTAATTTAGATAATTTAACTTAGTTTTCTCTTTTTAATTTAGATGTAAAATTAAAAATATGAAAATAAATTTTAGTTTTTTCATGACGTGTGATTTTTGTTTCAATGCGATAACTAGTAAATGACTTTTTTTTTTTACAAAATTGGACAAATCATGTTGGGACCGAAATAATGAACAATTTTTGTTAATAAAATTTAACATGGGTAATTCATGTATAGACATATATATATATATATATATATATATATATATATATATATATATATATATATATATATATATTGTACTTTATTAAAAAAAAACCCACCTAATAATAATCGTCGTACTATATTTATATTTTAATATTAATATTATATAATTATTATTTTAATTTATTGTTTTTATAATTTTAGCTAAAACTCTAAATATATTAAAAATAATACTGTCGGTAGAACTATGAGACTCATCACCAGGGGATAGGGATCAAAATTTAGAAGAAACTCTACTTTTAATATTGTAAAATAAATGATTATAAATTTGCATTATATTGATTGTTTGAATACAATAATCATAGTTAATATGATTAAAGCACATTGAGTTAATGTCCTATTTATTTTTTTATAGTATCTAAATTGATTAAGTAATTTGAATTATAATTTTTAATTCGCATTAATACCTGTGTTACACCCTGTACATAACAAAATTATTTTAAAAGTATACGTGGGCATGCGCTGTGAATACGCAAACATATGATTTGACTACAACTAAAGATGAAATTCGACATACAAGTAAGTATAACTACGTTTGAATAAACAACAATAAATATAAACCATTTAAATTTTTAGGACAAATAACATTCCTTTTGAACATGCATACCTGTTGTTGCACATCAAGATTATTACAAAGGATGGAAATTATGAACATAACAATAAAGTATCAATGTCAACAATAAAGTACTCACGTAAAATGTCCTCCTTTTGTGGGTTACTGCGATTGAAGTTGATTGAAGACAACAGCTCCTGCGAACTGCAATTCTGCTCCACGAAAATCCAAATTTTCTTTTATAAAAACAGCTTATTCACTTAGGTGAGTTTCACTATTGTTATTAGAATATTGACGAATCTTGATTTTTTTAGGCTCATCACTTCTTTTTTAATTAAATTCAAAATACATTTTGAAAAGCATGGATCGTTGAAGGTTGTTGTAAATTAAACACACTTTTGATAAACAAGGTGTATAATGATAAAAGCACGAAGACAACACAATTAAATATCCATACCAACATTCACAATATAAATTTAAAAACAAACAAAGTCGAAACTGCGGAAATATATTTATAACTTATCGAAAACTTCCGATTTGAAATTTTAAAAAGGTAAACTAACCTTAATTTAATTATTTCCCGACAAAAGACTATCAACTGTTTCGTTAACACTTCCGATACTAAATCGCACTTTGTTATTTTCCCGAAGTGACGTTAATTTGTTTTAAAAATTATTTTCAAAAAATTTGGCAGCAGCTTACTTTGGTAAGTTGTTGCAAAAGATGAAAATCAAGAGAGTTTGTGAATCTAAAGCACTTGTATTTATATGATTTTGGTCGACAACCAAATCATCGAATGTTTTCTATAGTTACGAAGAATGTTTCCTGAATTCTGATTGGCTACTGTAATTTTCACATTACGATATTACTATTAAAGCCCTATAACTTTCGCCCCCTTTAACATTTCTTAAATCTACAAACATTTCCATAATCTACATAATTTTATCTATAATTTGAAACCAAACATGGACTAATTCCTACACTTAATAACTACGTTAATTTTTACACCTATTTATTGAATTTACACTAATTCTATGAATTTTACAGGCCTGGAAATTACCTCTACATGAATAGGGAATACTACTACACCCAAATATCCATCTTAAACATGCATACGGCCAATTTGAGAGGAAAATTATTTAAATTCTACCAATATACTTAAAAACTAAAATTAACAAAAATGGACATAAATATAAGGAATTATAACTTGAAATTGAGGCTACCTTACTATTTTTGCCTCTACTAATTTATTTTATACAAATTGTCTCAATTTAAAATACTTTTTACAAAAATTTTTATGCGAGGATAAAACATAACCTCATTTTGTTTATATAATTTTAATGTTAAATTTCACACTTTTAAAACACAATAACTGTTAATGTAAGTGTTTAAACTTAATGTTCAAGTCACAAATTAATTTATTTTACCACTTTCGTAGGTTCATAAGTTCTTCTACGACTAGTGTCGGAATGTTGTCACTCACTAGTTTAAGGTCATAAATTGTTGATTACACACAATAATCCCAGAGCTGCTGCTTGATTCATGTTTTATAGTCACTCACTAATGTGCTTAATCTGTTTTTTCATAATTTTTGCACTGATATGTGTTTAACGCACTAATACGAATGTTTTCACTAACCTTGGCTGCGTACATGTGAATTGCGACATTGATACCAGCCTAAATCTAGTTTTAACATTATTTCTGTCAACTACAACCTGTATCACATGTTGTTAGGGAATATTGTTTTTAAATAAACTTACAAAACTAAATGAAAACTTGAATTAACTCAAAACGAAAACAAACATATCCTATACTTCAATGTACTGTGCTGTCGATTACTTATTTTAACATTATTTAAATTATATTAAGTAATATATAACTCATTCAAACATCTCAATGTTTATTAATCATTCTTATCTAGAATTATTTAATGAAATGTACCATTTCGTACCAACTAAAGTAAAACTTCACTATGCATATTACATAGCTACTTGCACGTAATTTGAATCATCTCTACATATATATATATATATATATATATATATATATATATATATTTCTTTATTTATTTATTTATTGATAAAATTGCAACTCGGAAACGCTGGAAAACTTACGGTTTCTGATTTATTTTTGCTTTGCATTAGAATGAATTTTAATTTTTCAATAAACGATAGCTGCATGCGCATTTTAATTTTATCAATTATGCTTTATTTTATTTTACAAAGAGTGAAATTTTTCGTTGCTGTAACATATAACTTCGACAATGAAGATTTCCAAAGTGATCTTTAAATTTTGGTGAGTTCATTAATACTAAAACAACAACTACTAACTATTTTCCATCCAACGGGCAACTAACTAAACGTTAAGTGAGTCTAAATTTAACTAATGATCCGTAATTGGACATCCTATTTTTGCTTGTAGCATACAGACGATGTTACTTGATTCCGATATCCAATGCAATAATGTATTCTCAACGATCAAGGTTACTAACCTGTATTCACAGCCGAAGATGTTCCAGTAAAAACTAAACCAAAAAGAAAAATTACACCATATGCAAAAATTCCACCCGAAACAAAAATTATACCTACCCCTATGGGAGAGAATACTATAAGTAAGTTACTGAATATTAAACCTATATAAATTACCTTCGAAGGGTTTTCAGGTGATGACGCTGCTTCTCGATAACTATTAAGGTTATAATCCCCATAATTTGGATGCTGACATAATACCACATTCAAAATACCCATAACGAATGTTAGCATTTTGAACATTTAATTTGAATTTATGGCCTGCCGAGTGATTATATCACGATTCCTTAACTAAGGTAACTCTTAAGTAAGCAGTTATTTGCCATAATTCACTCCCTTAACAAATGTTTCAGCTCTGTTCAGGATGGTCGTAGCAAAAGGGAACTTATCACCCTAAGGTGACCGAAAGTTGACCTATACAGATAAACATCTATTGTGGCAAACTATTTAAGTAGAAGAATCAGATCCCTGTTTCATCCAAATATAAATTACAGAAACCTGTATTTTAATAAAATTTAATAACCGTTGTTTCCTTATTTCTCCCACAGATGACTATTTACAAGTTACAAAATTATAAATTTTTACCTAATTACAACTCTTTAAATTCTAATATTTACATTTTTTTTTACAACATAATGACTACTAAATATTCCAAATGCTAATGCGACCAAACCGCAAGAGCTTTTCGTGCAGCATATGAAAGAGCAGCGACCATCGAGAATGCTGCAAGTGGCGTTAAAAACTTAGGACTGGACAACAAATCCAGACGTTTTTCCTGAGCACTTGTTTGCGCCTGGTGAACAGCCTGGTGCACCGAGTGCTACTCAGTCAACTACACTAGAGCCTGATGCTGCGAATGAACCGTATGATGAGGAAAAACGCCTAATAGTGAAAGTGGTACTAAAAATCGGAGAGTTCGTTTCACTGGTTTTTTTAAGCCTATACCATCAACATTTAAAACTTTGACCACAAAGCGGAAGAAAATCTCTACAGTGCTAATCAGTATTTATTGAAGAGATGAAGTAAAAAGAGGTGAAGGAAACAAAGAAAGTAAGACGGCAGGCAGCGCGACAGGCAATGAAACGATTGCAAATAGATCCTGCACTTGAAGAGGATTTAAGATTTCTTGGCGGAAAATTTGACAAGTAAGACAACGATGGTGCATTTTGATTGTTTTGTGTAGAAGCATTTTCTATATCTAAAGCAGGAGAGAAGTGGATAATAATGGGCCCACACTATTTGTGCTGGAGTTGACCTTAAGATCAAAATGTATATTTCTGATGCTTGTCAATACTACATGCCATTTTGCCCTATGTTATTTCGATTGGTTAGATATTTTTTGTTCTTCAAGTTTTAACGTTAGTTTATAATTAATTCATTTTTCATTGTAGTATGCTGTTTTACGCAGATTAATGTGAGTAAAATGGATAACGCAACCGCTGCTTCAACAAAGATTTCTCAAGAACAATTAACATATTGAGTACAACAATGTTGTACTCAATATCTTGTTAAATTGTGAATGAACATAAAACAGTTATTTTCAAAACCACATGAAGTCTTTGTTATTACCGATGTGTAATTATTTTTACCCTTATATTACCCATTACACAGAATTCTAACCTTAAAATAGTGAATGTTAATTTACATAAAATTTTCATTAGTTCAGAAAAACTTTTAATAATAAATAAAATTGAAACAAAATTTATTACCCTTTATTAATTTATATACCTGATAGTATGTAAGCATCTTCTTTAAAATGCAGCGAGTATGGAAATGGTTGTAAGTTTTCACATTAATAGCTTTATTTCCCAAGCCTCTCTACGATCCACCCTTTTCTTAATGCCAAATGCAAAATTACTCTTTTTAGGAAAATGATGGAAATTTAACACATGTTGTAGTTCCTTTTTAGAATGACAACCATAGGCACAGCAATGGATGTTACAAATGCGTCTTCGATCCATATTATTACATAAGGCAACTAAATAAACGGTTAGCAATTTCTATATTACAAATAAATTTCAGTAAATTATTTACTCACCTAAGTAAAATTTACAACTCCACAAAGGTTTAAAATAAAAATACACATTGAACTTCTAATACACATAACCAAATTATAGTACTTACAACAGCCATTTTAGACAACGGTAGCGCCCTCATTGGTAAGGTAAAATCACAATAGACAGTGATAATGTGGCTCATGCCCTTAGTTATTCAAGTAAAAGCTTAACAGTAATAACTTTAGATAAGTAACGTTACTATAGTAGAATTCACAATTCAGATGGCAGTACACGGGTATAGGACAACAGAGTAGCTACATCTCTTTCATATGAGTCGGACCTGAACGTGCGATTAAAGACTTTGACAACATTGTTATGTTATTCTCG
The DNA here is from genome assembly GCA_036346205.1 of Vesta saturnalis. NCBI lineage: Eukaryota > Metazoa > Arthropoda > Insecta > Coleoptera > Lampyridae > Vesta > Vesta saturnalis. The sequence continues at coordinate 1,950,476 of JARFJB010001149.1, read as the reverse complement.
CCTTTAGAAAGCATTACTATATCTATCTAACGCTGCCGACTGAATGTGAATTCCACGTAATCAATGTAAAAAAAAGGAGATTCAATAATGGCTAATTTCTGTAAATAAATGATTAAACCAATTCGTAAATATGTGTCTTAAAAACAATGTTTCAATAAACTAAACATCAAAGTAAGTAAATTCTACTTACCGTGACGTAAAAATAAAAACCAGATGTTCCATTTGTAAACACAACGTTTATATTTATTACAAAAGAGCAAATATTATTAAGTACTTGAATAGCTTAAACTACACATTCAGGTGTTCAGGGCTTTCAAACTCTATTTCCCTTGTCGGCTCGATCGCTGGCCACCCTCCACCAGATGAATTACTCACGATTGTCAAAATTTCAACTGCCGTAACTGATGTCTTGCAGTAAATGCCGTTGTTAGAGCTCTACGTAATCTCCTGTAGCATTCTAGCTCGATTTAATATTAACTACTATACCATCGAACCAACTGGTACCCGCCACAGCTCACAGTTTATTAAACCAACCATCTTAATTCATCAAACATAAACTAAAGCCGTTCACGGCTATCTTTCCCGTAACTGAACCTAGTACACCTGAAAACAAGACCACGAAGATAGGATGCGCTGTGCAAACTCTTCATCAAAATACGCTACGCGGAATGGGACAACACCCTTCAATACTTTGTTACTCAACACATTCCTCAGATACATACGCAACTAGGGTAGGTTTAAATTGCCGCCATCACTTCAACCTTCGAGACCCACTCAGCACACGACTTACACAACGCAAATTTATTCAAAACCATAAGCCCGATAAAACCGAGACATTTTCGTGTACACGAAGTCGAGAAATACCTACGTAGCACAAACTTGCAATATTAGGCTACCACACAAATATCTGAAACCGGATATGTTTTCGTCGTCTCCCTACCTTGCAAAATCAATCCTAAGTTAACACATGCAAACCACAATCGCCTAACTTTCAATTCCTTATCTACACTAAGGTCTAAGTATCGTGTCGTTACATCATCCACCCTCCACAAGTACCCGATTTCGTAAAGTAAATTTGGCTAAAAGAAAACAAATTTTAATGGCCAATTTTCCACTTAAAAGCTAAATTGACATATTAACAATTACATCAAGATAGAATTATCGGATATCTGCTAAAATAAGAACTGATTTTTTAATTCCATTACTACATTAAGCCCATCAATAAGCGTAAACAGCCATAAAACATAATTCGAGTACTTTACACCAATTTACAATAAAACCTAGCAACGCCAAATATGCTACGCTTCTCAAATTTCATAGTTGCACATACCTAAATTTCCTATAATATGATACAACGAAGCTAAGAATATTATAATTTTCTACTACAATTTTTACCTACGGTGACAAATATTCATACACCACAGTCACCAGACGAACTGTTGCTAACTTCACATCTTCACATGGATGTCAATTCAATGTCAGTTAGTGTAATAGGCTGTTTGTAAGGTGAATTTTATAATAGTGTACAAGTATTGTTCAGCAGATTAAACAATTGAAAACGATAAATTTGTATACGAAAATGTAAACTTTCACCATTATCACACATAATAAATTTGAGTGATTGATAAATTTAGAGGCAGCTTAACGTAGCTTTTAACACCATTCTGAATATGACGAATATGAGATAATAGTAATCTCTCTATTCCCTGACACAACACATTATGCAACCAATAGATGTTTCTGTTGCGAGAGACTAGTTTTAAAATTTTTCTAAATATGTAACGTGGAGTACATTTGGTCCAATATTACATTATGTTTTCCGACACTATCAAAAATGGTTTTAGAAAGAGTGAACTGTTTGCATTCAACACATGATATGTTGATTACGCCAAATGTATAACCACCAGGAATTGCACATAATCGCATTTCAGGATTGCAAGTTAAAAATTGCTAGGCAAGAATAATTTTAAAGCATAAAATGATATGTTTGTTTATTTTATTCGTATAAATACGGTAGAATTCATAATGGCAAATTTACTGAATTTTGCGAGGTGATACTTCGCACATATGTGTGCCTTCATAAAAATTTTACATTTGGACCGAATGAATGTGAATGTCGAATTTGGTCATTTCAGAGTTATTGCAATTTCAAGATAGTATAGATGAACGGATTTTTAGTCGCGTTGGATCCATTTCATATATCGTGCTCGGCAAATGCACGTGACATTTAAACTCTTTGAGAGTGGTTGGTTTTAATTTAGCGAGTAGATTTTTTGTGACGTGATCAAAACTTTGGACTAAAATAAATTTATTAAGATTATTTGGACGAAGTTTAACGTATTCTTTTAAAGTAAAAGGGCGTTGTTCGTGTTGGATGTTCGAGATTGAGTTGCGTATTATATTATGGAGTAAGATACAGTTCTTTTACAATCGGGTAGAATTAAATTAAAAACTCGGCTACGACTATTTATTTCAGAGAAATGTTATTATAGAATGATAACAATAAGAAATAAAATAGAAACAAATAAAACGTTGATTGAAAATTTGTATGGGTTTGTTTAAATGTGTAGTTCACTTCTACAAAGGTTGTACAACACAGTATGACTAAGGTAAACAAAAAAAAAGGTTTAACTTCGATTAACATAAAAGAATTTAGTACATTCGGCATCCCCTTATTTATATTAAAGTTGACACATTATGGCAAACATGTTCGTAAACAATTTGTTAAAAAAATCTTATTTCTATACATAATTCACATAAAATTTTAGTCGAGTTCTAAATTTTACCAATCCAATGTAAACATACATTAATATACAAATTGAAATTTAAATAATTGCTTTAGTATTAGGACTTTACTAGTTAATTTCAACATTTAAGAAAAAAATATACTACACAATTTCTTTACTCTACTAGAAGACGAAGTATACCCACTTATGTTTTGTTTCTGTATAATATCTATAGCACCCTTTCAGTAGTCGATTTGATGTACATATTTCCTTAATTGATTGCTTGACAAATTATGTTTCTTCTTATTTAGTAGCCACTGCTGCTTTAACTGAAACTAGTCACCTGCCGGTCTTGGTTCACTAAGTCACTAAACTCTCAAAATTCTTAATTTGCTAATGTTCTTGCACTTATTTAGTTTATTTTAAATGCACAACAATGTTTATATACATCGCGCCATACAAGTCTCTTTAATTTCACTTGTCGGCAATTTTTTTTCTTACTTGCTGAATAACTCTAACTAGTAACTACAATAAAACCTTCACAACCGTTTAGTTAGTTCACTTTATAATTTTGAAATGTGGCGTTTTATTTACACAAGTTTAAATGAACAAAACTATTATAAATGGTTTCATAATTTTCTTTTAAATGCCCGTATTATTATTATTAATAATAAATAATTACTTATTAACATGAATTTTTACTGTTTAACTTAAATTCTCACGTATAAAACTTAAGCATTTTAAAAAACAAATATTCTACGCAACCGGTCCGTTTAATCTTAGACTGCTTTATTAGCAAATAAAAATTCAAAATCGGCTATAACTAGAAGGTCTTGATATATTTCTATATATTTATACATTTTGTAATGTTACGCAACATTTTGTAATAATTTGCAATAATGCCCATAACTCTTCTCATCTGTTATCAAATACAATCTGGATAATTTTCCTATGATCTGCCGGCACAAAAAAACATACATAACTCTTTTGTAGCGACGAAAATCGATTGCAATAACGATTTTTTACTAAATTACTATGAAAAAGCGTATCCCTAACTATATGTCTACATAAATAACCTAGTAGGCACTATTCGTTTGCAAAAATAACCTGTGACTTTTACTAAGTAAAATATTGCTTAGATCATGTAATTAAAAATTTTTTATTCTGTAACATTTAATTCTTATTTAGATTGACAGGTGGTTCCAAAATCGATATCTTTTGAAACACATTCTTTTTATTTTTGCATTGTAATTCGAATTTATTTTCAACCCCCTTCAGTGGCGTATCGTGAATTTGTTTTTACAAAAAAAAATGTTAAAAAGTGTATATTTGAATATGGATTACGTTTCCTAATTGAATCTGTATTATACTTTTTTATTTGAAATTCAAGTATTGAATTTATTTGGTATTTTATCAGAAATATTTGGGAACATTTATTCTGAATATATTTACACACACACATACATGTCACGATCGGGAGCAAGTGTACTTGCAGTACTTTGTCTCAATCTTTCTTACCAATATGCTTAACCTATCTTAACTATCCTTAAACCACAAAATAACTATAGATGACGAAATGCAAAACTACCTAACTATAAGTAAATACAGTAACAGCTTTCAATAACTACAGAACTGAATAACGCAAAGTAATCCTTTTTTAATTATTAACATATATATATATATATATATATATATATATATATATATATATATATATATATATATATATAATTAACGATTGGTGTGTGTACTTTTCCGGTACACGGTCTGTCCCAAAGTGCAACCTTGTGTCTTGTAGAATAATAGAACATCTAGGAAGAGCAGTTTGTTTTTTTTCTACTTCCATTGTGAATTTTGTCCTCTGGTGCTTGACATTGATGATCCAGGAACTCTTCCATTTTTTCCGTTCTTTGTGGCCGTATAACAAACTTATCGACGTACCGCAACCAAAGTTTTGATTTCTCCGGCGATGATTCTAGTGCCTTGGTCGCGAGGTCTTGCATGAATATATTTTTAACTACAGGCTGGATGACTTCCAGTGAAGAGAGTGGCAGATTCTTCGGTACCGCATTACAATGTTCTTCTTTCCGTACGTTGGTGCGCCTATATAGTTATTTTGCTCACTCTCCACATGGTGCTTCGTACACTTCTGGTTAGTCGAGTACAATTTTCGTCTTCGGGTTCTATAGCATGTTGCCGGTCTTATTGTTAGTGTTTTTGGGTCTTCTACAGTGGTATTTGTAGTTGATGTAGCTTTCCTTTCACTTAGACTACGGCCTCTTCCACTGCTTTCTCTCCTTTCACATTTGGTTTTTCCTTTCTAGTTTGAGCGCAGGGCCGCGCACTACCAAGAATTCACAAAGTAGGAGTACTAGTTTGATCCACCGTCAGTTCCATTGGATACCCCTGCAAGTATTAGTGAGATACCTAGCAAAGCAGCTGTAACCGCATACAACGCAAGCAGAATCCAACGTAAGGAACGCCAGTGATTTCACCGAGGTGCTGAAGAGATACACTACGGTATATATATATATATATATATATATATATATATATATATATATATATATATATATATATAATACCATATATTGAAGTAATTTAAATTACCTTTGTGTTTATTTTACCACATTATAATCTGTCTTATGTTGTGTTACGGTAGGTAACAAATAATTAATGTGCACTGGACTAGCTGGGTGGGACAGAGTGCGGTTGGCGTGTTCTTGAATTTAAAAACACTAAAGGTGATTAGTCGTATTGTGGAAAGTCGCAATAAGGGTGTGTCACAATTGGAACAAAGTCAAGTAATGGGCGCCTGACTGTTATTAAAACAAAAACGGTAAGAATACACCTCGGCACACGTAGATAAATCACCCTTAAACAGTCAAAAAGTCTCACTTACCTTTACGCTAACTACCTCCGGGTGCACTTAGGAGACGATTCGAAACTTTAGCTCTAGAACAAATCTCAAAATATCCACACGCTCAAATACTAAGGAAGCGTGGACGCAAATCAGCTTTTGGGGTTCAATGACTCTCTTTAAATTAATCTTACGTTACGTTACCCCCAGCGCATATAAACAGAATACACTCAAACAAAACAAAGAATAAACAACGCTGTTTCGCTTACTTATTAAAAAATCATCAATTGAACTCAAAATATAATAGTTAAACATAAATTGGACTAACATCATTCAGAATTCTGTAATTTGTTACGCTAAACAAAAAAAACTCTTTAATAAAAAACTACATGAAATTAAATCCGTCAATTTTAGGAAATTACCACTGGTCACTTTCGAAACAAATCAATAAAATTTTAAACCAAAACTAGCTTTTAATTAAATCTTTTAGTTTTATTTCTTTAAATCACCACTTTTCGTAAATTATTACTTTCGCTGGACGGGAGATCCCAAATAACGCTATTAAATCCAATTAATTGTTCGTCTATTGCATAAATATCAGTAAAATAAAAAAAAACACAACAACGATACATATATTAACACTAATTTATGGTCGGTTACCTTAAAATTTATAATAGGGGAGTATGTACTATCCCTCTTTCTCAATCGGTCTAATTTGCAAGTTCACCCTTTGCCTGCTTTAAAATTTTGAAAATAGTTATCTGTATTCCGTTGAAATTCTAAACATTTACGTAGCCAAACGGTCACTCAAAATCAATTTTACAATCAGAAATTTTTATTTAATTAAACATTTATAAAATACCCAAAAGAAAACGCAAATAAAATCAGTTCATCAACCTTAATTTAAAATAACGTAAATGCATCAGCTATAGACGACTACGTTTATTCGCTTCATCAAATAATGTCACCAAAATGCAAACAATCGTATGAAACCACAATCACAATAAACGTACAATGTTAAATTACCTTCTGCAAAATTCTTGAATACTTCCCCTTCAGGTGACAGCGAAAGTAATCTGGACGTGAATGGCTTCAGGACACTTCCTTATTGACTTCCAAACGGCAAACCTGCAGCAATTTCTAAATAACAACTATACAGGTCTCTTGACGATTTAAAATACAACTTACACAATTATATACAGTGAGATCTTCGTCTGTTTCAGGTGAATGTTAAGACTAATAAAGAACGGTGTGCCTTTACAATAATTTTTAGTCGGAAATTTTAATACGCGAATTTTCGTGTAATATGTCACTAATAAGATGAGCTTAGCAAAGCACATACCGTCATGAAATGTTCGTTAGCCAACACTAAGTGTCCAAAACTTCACAAATAACAACCAGGACGGATGAACTTTCATATATCCACCTGAACGGTGCTCTAGGTTGGCAACAACCGGGTGATACGTTCGGTTCTCCGGGTTATCTGAAAACGCTCCCACACCAATAACTCACAATTAACCGAGAGAAAAACAGCCTCTCCCTTTTCATAACACTATTGCACCATATTTCTCAATAAACTTTCGCACGAAAAAAATGTTAACATCGCATACTGTTTCTAACCCGCACTATCAAGCCTTAAGCTATGAGTACTGAACGTTTACTGAGTACAAATTGTGTAGTCCAAAGAATTATTACATTAACGGTAACGATAATTAATTAACACCAACGCACTGAGTTACTGTATCCTGCCAGAAATACGGCGTCAATTTCTAAAACGCATTAAGTAAAGATGACATCAACTGCACATGATTCAAACACACAACTCAATAAGTGATCTCAGCCTTTAATTTAAATTCAAACTTTTTTTATCAACTACATCTTATTTTTAAAGCCTTTTTAAAAAATTTACAGGAAATATAATTTAGACTCAACTTTGAAATTTCCTATTTCCAATTAATTAATCCATAAAAAATTTCAATGCCAATTTCATAAATCAATTTTTAAATTGCAATACGAAAACTCTAATTTGAAATTCACTATAAAGCTCAGGGAAACCTATCAGTACAATATTTCAGTCTTACTTTTACTTTATGAATACAAATAACAACAAGTTTCGTTAGCGTGAAAGCGAGAATTCAGTGAGTAGAGAAACAAAAAACGAAAAAGATACGTATATATACAGGGCGTTCAAACACACATTACAGTTGCAGGTGGGTTCAACACTAAGACATTTTTTTAATTATTTTTAGTTTTCATGTAATCTACATTACATTTCTTTCTATTTATACCTTTTCAGATATTTACAGATTTTACAGATTTATTTGAAAGTTTATGCGACATTTATCGAAAACACATTTCGTGGGTCTGCTGGCAGTTTAAAATCTAAACTAGTTTTGGAGTATAACCTATTGTTGAGATTGTGCCTATTTTTGTTGAAAAATAGTATAATTGGCTTTATTTTGCCGTTAAAGTTAATACTAATTTGAATTACTTTATCTCGACTAAAATTAATATCTACATAAAATAAAAACAAAGAATACAATAAACTTTTATTATTTGTATTACACATAAAAGGAATAAACGTTCATAATACAGTGCTTAAACATTTACTAATTATACTAGATAATAATTTTTTACTTACCTTGATAATGGGAAATTTGAGCTACAGAAATAGAGAACAATAATAACGGATTAAAATACAATTTGTACACTGCTAATCATAAATGATATTTGTTATTTGTGACAAGACTGAAGGTATTATAAATTATAATATTTTAAAGCATTTATATATGAAATTTTGCAAAACTAACTTCAGAAAACTGTTGAAAACAATGACTAAAGCAATTATGCATAACAAGTTATCAAATGGAATAGAAAATGATGAATACGAATTGGTCCCACCTGAAGGTGGATGGGGAATAGTTGTTGCTCTAGCTGTGACAGTAACATTTGTGAGTTTTTTTTATTAGTATTAGTTATATTTTGCATTATTATTAGTATAAACTTTTGCTTTCGATGTCACCGTCTGTGCAGCATTACTATTTGTGATGGTTGTAACATTTTGATTTCGATCAAAAATTGAATAAAATCAAGTTGATTAATAGATTAACGTGTTTTTCACCTTTTTATCAACAACCAGACCTGTCACGTTTCACTATAGTTTATTACATCATTAATTTGCGTAATTGTATAACAAATATTGACATTGATAGATAAAAAATTTAAGCATGTTGGTAGGTCTATTTTAATTTTTATTTAAACAGTTTGGATATGCTTACGTTCGTTTAATTTTAATGTTTGCTTATTGGATGTACCGGGTACGGCAAAACGTATTAACTACTATGTTTAATTAATAACCGAAAAACTAATCAAGTATTCCTTGGAATGATATTGTTATCCAGAAGAGCAGACTTTGGAAATTGTTACAATTGTTGACAGTTGTCAAAATGCAGCGTTGGTTAACCCCACAGTAGTCGCACCTGATGTAACAGATCACGCCCGTACAAATGTCATTGTAATTTCTGTTCACCCCGTTATACGTCGGTCCTTTCCGGCACCTCTCGGGAAGCGTCTTATATACACGTACTGGGCACGATTAGTTAGTATTGATTGTATAACCGAAGCTATTAGAACTTTGATCTGTGAGATACAGTACGACTGCTGACGTAATGGGACTAGTCCATACAGGTATGAAATTAATGTATGTTTTTTGATTCGCGTTACTATTCGTCAGTTTTTTTTTAGAAATGTGTTCTTGTGAGCTAGAACAAAGTCGTCTACTGCGGTTTAAGGATGAAGTCTCAAATGGGGAACCACTAGACGACACCGATGATAAATTTTTATAAGAACATGAACTTGAAATCGAGAATCCAGAGGTTGTGACGTCCGAACAAGATCTTTCTGAAGTGGCAAAAATACGAACCTCTCAAAAATATAACGACACGGGCTCGAAACATTGTTCCTCCTCTTCCTGGGAATACTGTCACCTCAAAAGGAGAAACCGCTCCTTTAGATTGCTTCAATTGCATAATTACTGATAATATTCTGGTTACAATAGTAAAAAATACCAACAAAATTTTTCTGGATCACGCAGATTCATTTCCACGTGAAATGGATTCAAAACTAACAAATAGAATTGAAATACAAGCACTTATCGGCTTATTTTACTCGCGCAAACAAAATCGACAAAAAATCGAAGATTTATGGAGTTCTAACGGCACTGGGATAAAAGTATTCAGGCTAGCAATGTCTCTTCAACGTTTTAGATTTTTAATGAGATACATCCGCTTTGATGACAAAAACTCTAGAGGAGAACGAGTTGCAATCGAGAAACTTGTCATAATCAATGAGAATTTGGAGGTGTTTAGAGGGAGCTGTGGCTTCAAGAAGTATATTCCCTCCAAACCCAGCAAATATAGGGTAAAAATATTTGCTCTTGTCGACGTTAAGATGTTTTATACTAAAGCCTTATAAGTGTATGTTGGTTTCCAACTGGAAAGTCCTTACAGGAAGCTGAATACCGGAGATTCAAGGCTCTGTCCCACTATATCGGGAAGAGGATGAAATATTACATTTGATAACTGGTTTACCCGTACATCAGTATCATACATCCCAAAGAAAAGGAAAGTAGTACTGTTAGTTTCTAGTATGCATCTCGATGGCAGCATAGACCATTTTGCTGGTGACCAAAAGAACCCCGATACAATGACATTCTATAATGGCACAAAAGGCGGAGTCGGCGTAGTAAACAAGTTATGTTCCAGTTACAATTGCGCCAGAAACACGAGACGCTGGCCAGTACAGTATGTTGAACGTAGCTGGAATCAACAGCCAAGTTATATATGAGGGAAACGTACACTCGTCTAAACTGCTTTGACGACGAACATTTTTAGAAACCGTGGCCTTCCCGCTTATAGATGAGCATCTTAGAAATAGAGCGGCAAACAATAATGTCCCAAGAGATAAACGTATCCGTATAAAAAGTGTCCTGGGTATTCTGCACGAGTTGAAAGATCAACGAGTAGAGGAATGTGTTCAGCGTGTATTCAAAAAAGGAGCCTTACGTGTTACTATTGTGCAAAATGTAAATCACACTTGTGTTTGGAGCATTCTCTTATAATTTTCAACCAGTGTTTAAATGGCTTATAAGGTACTTGTTCTTTATTTTGTATAATAGTTGCTTGTTTTGAGTTAGAAGGCGCGTTCATACATATTTTTTAGTGTTTACTATTCTTCGTTCCGTATTTTGACATTTTAGTTTTACAGTCTGTGTTTTAGTCCATACCAAGTGTTTCTTTTGACTAAATCGATAACATGCACAATTAAATAACGATAAGTATCACACAGATCACACATGATCTGTTTGATACAGTGCGACTAGTCATGTAAAAATTCAGGCTGCGACTACTGTAGGGTTAACAACATCGCGTTTTCTGTATCAATAAGTTTCAGGTTGGCTTAGTAGGTAGAGAGAAGGGGGGCCTATTTCAGACAAAAAGTCAAGTGGCCTGCCTGCAGTTCACTTAACGATGAAAGGATAAGAAATACAACTTTTAATAGTCGGAGAATGTTAAAAAAACTGAATTGTCACCCAAACAAGATAGGCATAGTTCAGAAATTAAACGCAGTATCAGGTATAATCTTAATGTTGTTCACCAACATCTTGAACAATTACAACCTGAAATTTTGTTTATATCTGAAACACAAATCTACGAATCCCCAACACAACCTTTACTCTGTTTCGATACAAAGGAGGAGAACCTATCTCAGGAACAACGTTTCTTTGGAGAATAAAAAATTCGACGGATTGAGTTCAAACATTCTGGTCTTAAATTTCATCCTACGATATCTCAATTCTGGAAGATTTTAATGTTCATAACACTAATTGACTTCAACGTTCATCTACTACTAATCCTGCCGGTCATAGTGCATAAATATTTGCTATTTCATGTGATCTCACACATATGATTTCTAAACCCACAAGAATCTCTCTTTTACATCAAACCCACTTGTTTATAAAACTTTAGTCATTTTCATATTAGCTCTATTTGACCATTGTCTAATAAAAAGAACTTCTACTGTGCCTAATTCCTCTGTTGTTCACAACACTGGTAGAACCTTGTGGTGTTTTAAGTCAGTTAAATGGAGTGATTTACGGGATTCATTTACAACCTTTCCATGGCATGAATATTGTTTTAAGTCATCCTCCTCTTCGGACATTGCCCTTTCAGTATATGATGTCATCCTCATGGACATAAAAAAAAAACAAAATCGTATAGGTCATTCTCGTTCCCAATCTTGGTTCAATAGGGCTTGTCCTGATGCTATAACAAATAAAAAATTAAAAAAATGCGATTAGAATACTAAAGAGATAAGTTTGAACCACGGTGTAACTCCGCAAGGTACATTGCTTACGAAACTTACTATAAGTTGAGAACTCTTTTTAACAGATCGTGAGGGATGCAGAGATATGTCCATAGATATAACCAGTAAAGAATTTGTTTGTTTTTATTATTGGACGCCACTCAATTTTATAGGTTTAATAATTAAAATACAACAAAAATTGAGAAAGTTGCACTTTAATATCACACGTAATCTTAATGAACAATGCAACAGCTGTATCTATTTTTTATTTAAGAAAACATGATGTCTGATTAATTTCAGCATAAAATAACTAAAACGGTATTTCTCAAAATGGAATATGATCAACACTGTATATCAATAATAATGTCTGCTTGACCTATGTCAACGAACATTACAGTTACTAGGTTATGCACTCAAATATTTTTATCTGTATCTGAACAACACTATACTGATTTGTTATTTCCTTAAACCGTAGTGAGCATTACAAGTGTACGTACTTACATTTTCTTGTACTTAAAATAAATATAAGGTATTAAATTTGTTTTCAAACGAATTGAAATTTGAGACTTTCACTTCCCATCAATATGATAAACATACGGTACGGTAAGATAATTTTCATTTATCTTCAACGTGCAAACAAACGAAATATAGACGATATAAGACAAGGTAATTTTAGATTGTCTCCATTAACATACAACTAAACGAACTGTAAATCAAACTGCGAAGGAGGCAGCAGACAACGAAAGCAGGTATATCAACAGCATGCGCTATTAATGCAAAACAAAGGTATCTTCATTTATAACTCTTGAAGATGAAATTGCATTATCATCCACGCCATTTTATGCATTTAATGACGTCATCCACCACGCTTTCCTATATACCATCAATTATTACAACTAAATTCGTTAACACATGGAAATTTTCTTAACCCATGGCCTCTCCTTATTCTAGTGGCTTTCCTTAATGTAGGGGCTTACCCTATTAAATATAACATATACAAAAGAAAATTTAATTAAAAGTAGTTGCTTACCTTGTGTAGGAAAGAAACTTAAAACACGACATGTATTGAAACGCTGAAGGAACCGAAATGTATTAAGCGAGTTCAGTTCGCGTTTGCGCAAGGAACAACAAAAATTGATATGGCCAAAGTAGCAGTTATACACAGCAGCAACACATACAGGGGTATTCGTAATTATGCACACTAAAGAGAAAATATTGACATATACGTGAGAACGTCTAGAGGGGTAATACTTTGGTTTTACTGCATTAGTAACTTATCGAAGCTTCTTCATTTTCAAACACGATAGTATCTTGTGCCTAGATGTTATGATAGTTATAAGCTATGACAAGGCTAAAATAACCAGTTGACCAGTTCTCTTGATTTAATGGATGTATTAAGGTTTGTGAGCTTTGCTTTAAGTAAATACTCTATTTAAATTTGGTTGCATGGTAACTTAATTACCGTATTTGTGATACTCCGTTTCAGGTTTGACAAATACAGTCACTTCACGATAGCTGGTTTGTAAAGCAATTAAATTGTTTGTGCTTATTCAACAAAACTTCACTGTGTATGTGAAAGGTAATTTATTAATTCTATAAAAGCACCTCTGATACCGCTGCTTTATAGTAGTATTCTGTGCCATAGTTTATTTAAGCATTCATATTTATATATTTATAATAGTAAAGTAAAAGGTAAATAGTATATTGCATAATAAGGGTGGTAAGTAGCCTATTACGCACGATTGTTGTAATTTACACGAGTGCGTAATAGGCATTGCCACCTGAGTTGTCTACTATGCGTTTTCTAATCCTATAGAGTATAAGAACAGTGGCGTATGAGTAATACGTAACTACCATTCATTAATATTCTTTTTGTACACGTATCTAGTATTGTAATGAACGATCCCATAAAAATAAATTATTGTATAAATGTATTACGACGCTAAAACTCGAACCAAAATAAATAGAACTAGTTGACGCCACTGGTTTAGTAGTTATCTTGAAATTAAACAAATTAACCTCACTCTTTGTATGGTTAACGATGGAATGAAATTATATTTTATTAACAGAAGTTATTGCTCTACAGTAATTATAACCTTAAATGTAGTACACATTGTAATTTAAAATAGGTACTGATATATTTTAGTATTTCAAACGTGAAATCTATTGCAAAATTTTTCTGTTTACAATAATGGACAGTGCTTATTAAACACTGAAGTAAATGGCTTGTATTCTAATTGTAGTGATAGTTTAGGCTTTATTTAACACAGAATTGTCAAATGAACTTTCTGAAACGTTTTAGGACTCGGTGCTTTTTAAGGCAAGCAGATTACCACTTGCATTAATTAGAATGGAGGTGGAAGTAATACCACAAGTTAAATTATTAATATCCTTTAAGTTAATTTTATTTTCATTATATAACAAAAAGTTACACAAACAAGTTGTAATGAATAGCATTATAAATAATTAATGCACCAAAGCAGTTAGATACTTATTTACATTGTTTTGAAAATAACTGTCATAGCTATATTATATTGTTAAATATTTGATTTAAACTTCTACATAGCATAAAGATTGATGGAACATATTGCTAGATTAAATAATATCCAAAGTTATTGTCTAATAATTCTTTATATACTACATAAGCAACAGAAAGTTCATAATGCATTATCGTGTATAATGCAAAATATACATACTGTGAAACAAGTCAAATTCCATACATTATAACTTTCTGTTTTATATTTGAGACACAATTGCCAAATTGTAAAAGCTATCATTAATTCACGAAAATTATTAATTTACTAAATGTAGAACGTATCAAAAATCTCTTGCACTATCGAAAAACAGTATTTCCGATGTTTTTCATTATGTCCCTTAGTTTTCTAAAATGAAAATTATTATTTAGTAGAATGCCAATATGTTCTTACATGGTGTTGAAAAGTTTCCTTAAATAACAATGTCAACACATATGAAAATGTAAACTTTTACCATTATCACACATAATAAAATACTTATCTTTTATGGGTTTTTTAATGGTGTATTATAAATTATACAATCTAAACGTTTCGATAACACTTACAGTTATCTGTGTGTGTGTGTGTGTGCGTGCGTGCGTGCGTGCGTGCGCGCGTGCGCGTGTGTGCGTGCGTGCGTGCGTGTGTGGGTGCGTGTGTGGGTGCATGCATGCGTGCGTGCGTGCGCGCGTGTATGTGTGTGGGTGTGCGTGTGGGTGTGCGTGTGCGTGTGCGTGTGCGTGTGCGTGTGCGTGTGCGTGTGCGTGTGAGTGTGCGTGTGGTCGTGTGCGTGTGCGTGTGCGTGTGCGTGTGCGTGTGCGTGTGCGTGTGCGTGTGCGTGTGCGTGTGGGTGCATGCATGCGTGCGGGCGTGCGCGCGTGTGTGTGTGGGTGTGTGCGTGTGTGTGTATGTGTGTGTGCGTGCGTGCGTGAGTGCGTGTATGGGTGTGGGTGTGGGTGTGGTGTAGGTGTGGGTGTGGGTGTGGGTGTGGTTGTGTGTGTCGTGTGCGTGTGCGTGTGCGTGTGCGTGTGCGTGTGCGTGTGCGTGTGCGTGTGCGTGTGCGTGTGCGTGTGCGTGTGCGTGTGCGTGTGCGTGTGCGTGTGCGTGTGCGTGTGCGTGTGCGTGTGCGTGTGCGTGTGCGTGTGCGTGTGCGTGTGCGTGTGCGTGTGCGTGTGCGTGTGCGTGTGCGTGTGCGTGTGCGTGTGAGTGTGCGTGCGCGTGTGCGTGTGCGTGAGCTTGAGCGTGTGCGCGCGCGTGCACGTGCTCGTGCGTGTGCACGTGCGTGTGCGTGTTCGCTTGCGTGTGCGTGTGCGTGAGCGTGTGCGTGTGCGTGTGCGTGTGCGTGTGCGTGTGCGTGTGTGTGTGGGTGCGTGCGTCCGTGCGTGCGTGTGTGTGTACTCCATAACTTTCGAAGGCATACATATGAACTTGAAATTTGGCACACATATAGATGTCAACCACCCAAAGCGACTGATTATTTTAGGGGTTAGTGGGGTATGGGGAAAGGGATAGAACTGGGAGGTATGAACCCCTTTTGCAAATTTTTATTTTTTTAGATTTATTTTCCTTTTAATATGTGATTAGTAATATAATTGTGTATTTTTCGTCCCTATAATTGTTCTGTACAACAAACGGTTTACAAGATATTAGCATTGATTAATAAGTTGAGAAGATACGCAACCTTATGGAAAGAAATGTACTTTATGTATCAACCGACCGCGTGGTGGCGCATAAGCGTACATTTATCGAGACCCCGCCTAGTACAGCTTCGACTTCGTTGGTGTTTACGTCGCTCGTTCTGACAACTTTTATTGTGGTGTATAGTGAAGTTTTACGTGTTTCATGTTTTTAATATATATACTATATGGTTAAGTGATTAGTGTAGTTAAGTATTGTAAATAAAAATCGAATGGCAGCTGGTAGTATTTGTGTGTATGTAAATTGTAAAAATACTATAAAAAATAGAAGAGACTTAAGTTACTTTAAATTTCCTATTAATGATGAAAAGAGATGCGACGAATGGAAGAAAAACTGCGGGAATATTAAAATAATTGAGATGGACAATAAAGACTTAAAACAAAAATTAATTTGAGAAAAAAATTTTAGTTCCAAATTTATTTTGCAGAATTCTGTTCGTAAAATATTAAGTAAAAGTGCAATACCTGAAAAATTCATAGTTCCCGATGAAGGTACGTAATTATATTATATCATTTTTTAAATCAAAGTAGATTAAATTAAATTGGCTGAGTGATAAATTAAAAATCTTGGTCACTAACAATTCTAAATTACTTGGAAACGATTCAAAACAAACCAAGTATAATCTTACCTCAAATATTGCCTCAGAATATAATTTTCAATAAAAAAAAACAGTACTTAAATAAGGAATTAATAATTAATTGCTGCTATCATTTACCCTTTAGATTCTTCACACCTGTGATTATAAAAGAATTACGTACCTACTCCAAAAAAAAACGACCTCCATCATTGGCGGATTCAGAGCCATCATCGCCTTCACCTAAAATTAGAGTAACGGAGAACTCTTTCCTTGTAGGGCAGGACAGTGATTCGCGCGAATCCTGCTTCAGTGACAGGATTTTGAATATGCCGTCCTCAAGCACATCAGTATCTTTAACACCAAAATGTAGGAAACTTAAATCTAAGTTACGTATACTGCAAAAAAATTGAAAGCAAAAACCATTCAAAACATCAGGTTCAAACTGAAAAGCAAGAACTTTACCACCAAAAACGTTGTTGAAGGTTCGATGGTTAATAAAAGTGTATCTGTAAAGACTTTTATAAACATGCAATTATTTCACAGAAAAAACACTCCATGGTCATGTAATGAGAAACAGGTAGCATTATCTCTATATTATAAATCACCAGGGTATTATAAATATATGCGGAATAAATTAGGTTTTGTTTTATTATCTGAAAGAACAATTCAATCGTGGTTAAAAATTTCCAATTTAGTAACCGGCGTCACAACAAATCTAACACAAAAGTTGATGACAAAAGTAAAAACAATGAATGACGACGAGAAGCAATGTGTGGTTTTGTTTGATGAAATTGCTCTAAAAAGAAAATTAGAGTTCAATAAATTTCAGGATATCGTTGAAGGTTATGAGGATCTTGGTCATTTAGGGCGTTGCTAATATCGCTATGGTAGTATATCTGAGAGGGTTATTACACAATTGGAAAATCCCCTTTTGTTATTACATATCTTCGGGACCAATCAAGGCGGATAATTTAAAAGATATAATTGTTACTGTTATTCAAAAATTATTAGATATGTATTTAAAACCTGTGGTGCTCATTTGCGACCAAGGAACGAATAACAGAAGTGCTTTGACAAAATTAGGTGCTTCAAGTGAAAACCCTGTAATATACATAAACAATACAAAACTTTTTACATGTTTTGACACCCCGCACTCACTGAAAAGAAATAATTTCATCAATTCAAAATTAAATTTCGTGGTTAACGGAAACGCAGTATCTTGGAGCGACGTGTTGAAGACTTATGAAATTGATAGGAGTAGTACAAACTCTAGAGCCTTGAGCAAAATAACTCCAATTCACATAAATCCAAACACCTTTGAAAAAATGCGAGTAAAACTTGCTGCGCAAATTTTTAACCACACCATGTCTTCTACAATAAGAACTGTTTCAAAACTATGTCAGTTCGACAGTTCAACGTGCGAAAATACTGGGTATTTAATTGAAGAAATTAATAACATATTTGATTTCCTTAATAGCAGAACATTAGAAGATCTCAATCCTCATCGAAAACCCTTGTCCATATATAGAAATACTTCACTAAATAATTTGGAAAACGGGTTAAAGTACTTTAGTAATATTCGCGTGTATAGTGATGGAAAAATGCGTAACAACATTTATTGCATAGATGGCTTTAAGTGGACTATTCGATCAATATTACTATTGTGGAATGATTTACAAAAAGAAGGAGTGAAGTATTTAATAACAGGGCATATTAATCAGGATGCGTTAGAAAATTTTTTCTCAGTAGTTCGCAGCAGAGGCGGATACAATCCAATGCCTTCTGTTCGTCAATTTAGAATATCTATGCAACAAAATATGTTCATAAGATTACAAACGGGAGCTGATTCTGCAAATTGCGAAATAGATGAAGCCGAAACTTTTGAATTGGATAACCAACCGTTGGAATCGGATGTCGAATTACCAAACAGTACTTCAAACACACATCGACATATTATGGAAGTGAGTGCTAGTGACGGTGGCAATGATCATGAATCTATCATACAAACACAATCAGTTAGTCCTACGAATTTGGAATCTTGTAGTATTGTGTATCTAGCTGGTTATTTAGTATTCAAGCTGCTTAACAAATATAATTGCACGTTGTGCAGTGAAAGACCAGTGAAGTTCGAAGAAAGCTTGCTTTCTGAAAACGAACTATTGTTATTGTGCAAAGATTATGGAACGGAGCAACTATCCCATTTAAAAAGACCATCCGACTCTTTTGTAGAATTTGTATCTAAATAATTGGTATCTTTTTGAGAAAAATAAGTCCAGCAAAGGTATTGCCAAAAATACTTATATATTTTTAAAAACAAAGTTCGCGAAGGATTTTGACAGTTTTTGCATAGAACATATAAACGACAGCATATATCTACTCATAAAAATTAAAATTTATGCAACATTAAAAAATTACTCTGAGAAACTCATTTCCCAGGAATTAAATATTAATCATTGTAATTCCCATAAACAGCATAGAAAACTACGTGTATTGTCTTCAACCACACCTAATAACAATTTCTAACTTTTTTTCAAATCCTATTATCTTGTATGTATTCAAAAACGACGTTTGAAATGTATTTTGCAACGTCTACAGAACAAAGATAAGTTATATCCGCGCATTGAGTTTTTTTTATCGAAGTTTTAAAAATTAATAATCTATTTCATTACTGTCTCTTAATTTGTTCTTGAGGAAGAAGAACAGATGCTCTAAAGTTCTTGCCCAAAATAATTACACATTTTTCAAAACAAATTTTAAAGTGTTTTATAACTTTTTCAACAAAACATAAACGATGGACATATCTGCGAATAAAACTCGAATTGTATTCAACTTTGACAAATAATTAAGAAAAAGTCACTTTAAATAATTAAGATAGTTTTAAAAATTAATAATCTAGTTCATTACTCTCTTTTAATTTGTTCTTGAGAAAGAAGAACAAAAATGCTCTAAAGATCTTGCCAAAAATTTAATATAGTTATGTATTTGGAGATTTTGTTTGAAACAAAATTTAATATAAGTTTGAGCCGCTATCGTCAATAGGGTTTCTTAATTATAAATGTGTACGCATGATTTAATACGATCAATGTTGGTAAGGAATAATAATGTATATATGTAATTTATGCTTTAAAAATTTTTAAATGATTTTAAAAAAATTAAATTCACACTTTTAAAAGAAATAAAAATGATTCTATCGACTTGTTTTCTTAACTGTTGTTATGCATGTAACCTGCTGACTCGTCAAACAGATTTTTTTGTAAAGTTAATCGTTTTCGAGTTATTTAGAAAAAAACGATTTTTTGATGTGTAAGTATTGATACAATTTGCAGCGGTTTTTTATTAAGCATAATACATGTTAATTTATCTCAATTTTTTTAAATTTTATCAAACTTGGCAATATTCTGGTTGATAAGTGCTGCCTCTATTTTTAGTAGTTTAATTAATATTTAGCGGATCGTTGTTTTGTACAGTTAAAAAAATTTCATTTATGTAAAATTCTTGTTTATGCCTCCTTTAAAAACATTTAACAGTCTAAACGTTTTTTCATTTGTTTATATTGAATTTGATTATATTGGAAACGCAATTTATTTTCAACCCCTTTAAGTGGCAAAGCTTGATTTTAATTTACAAAATTTGTACTGTAAATTCCCATGTAACATCTATTTATGTATATAAATAATGTTCATTAATTTATTGCATATTAAATATTTGTGTGGAAAACATGGATCTTCCACTTTTTAATTTTTCATTCCGTTGGGGTAACATATCACATAACGGTCACGTCATTCAGGCGTAGGCAAAAAAATCCCTGCCTCTTGTTTCATGCCTTCCTATACCCGCTTACCTCCCTAGCTTCCCCAAGATTCATACATTGTCTCTGACATGTCCTTTTATTTTTAAAACAGCCAAGTCTTACGCGGCCTACTTGAGTCGGACTTACCTCTAACTCCACCCACATAAACTTAATTTGTTAATATTTCATTGTTCGTTGAACGCGCTCTTCCAATTACTCGGCAGTTTTCCACACTTCAGGCACATGTTGAATAATTCACACAATCTTTGCATAAGCTTTGCACCTCAATATTTTCGCATTTAACCAATTGATTTCATCCACGCCTGCTCCTTTACCGGTCTTCTACGGTTTTCTCTATCCCATTTAATCCAATATCCTCCTCAGCTTCATTCTCTATCCCTTCAACATTCTCCTTGTTAACCTCTTCAGTCTTATTTACCTCTCTACTGTAGAGCTTTCCCAAATATTCTTGCAAGCATTTCCTCACTTCACAATCGTCCCATACTATTTGGTTGCTCCTATCCATCATTCCTGCAGCGTTCTGTTTTGGACCACGTTTTGTATTTTTGACCCATTTCCAGAAGAGTGTTTTGTTTCCCTCAAAACCGTTCTGCATTTTCTCTCCTTCCACAGCCATCACTTCCTCTTCACTTATTCTCACTGCCTCCTTCGCTTCTTCGTTTCTTAATCTGTACACCTCATACAATCGCTTTCTCTCAGTCTCGTTTTCTTCAGCAATCATTGCTATGTACGCATCTTTTACCTTACATACTGCCCTCTTTACCGATTCATTCCACCAAGCACAATTTTGTGTCTACCCATAGTCACTCTTCCACATATCTGCAAGGCACAATTGACAATACGGTCTATCAATATTATCCATGGACTTTCAACGTCATTGTATTTTATTAGTTCGTTTCACACTGCTTGATTCTCGCACCATTATCTAGCAGTTTATCTAGACGTTCGCACTACGTTTGCTTTCCTTCTCCAGGCCTATTATTGTCCTCTGGATACAAACAAACAGTGGTCCGATCCACACTCCGACCACGCATTGCTCACACCAGGTTCATAAGTCGTTCATCATACACTATCAAGCCAATCATACTTTTAGATTCACCTATTTGCCATATTATATACATATGCACATTTTTATGCTTAAACCACGTATTAAAGACAAACAGGTTTCTCTCCACACAGAGTTGTTGTAGAGTTCTGTTATTGTTCCAACCGGAGTGTTTGGAATTGTATTTGGACCGTTTCTTGCCACCGTTGGAGATGAAGCAAGTGCGACTGCAATGATCAACTCCATGTTTAATACCATATTGTGCTTTACGGGTAAGAACACACGTAAATTCTTAATTTGTATTTAATATATCTACCAATTTTAGGTTTAGCAGCTAATCATCTTTTGCAAAAAACTTCCTACCGCAAAGTAGGTGTTATAGGTGCACTACTTTATTTTTTAGGTAGTTTTACTTGTATTTTTGCTACAACCAGTTTCCACTTAATACTTACATGGGGCGTAGTTCAAGGTAAGGTGTAATTGTTTTCTACTAAACTAAGCAAATTATTATTCTCACAGGTTTAGGGTTTGGTTTAATGATGCCTGCAGTATTTACAGCTTTTAATCAATATTTCGACAAAAAGAAAAATGTGACCATGAGTATTGCTCAAGCCTTAGTAGCTTTAGCTAATATTGCATTTCCTACCTTAATCAAGCTTTCAATGACTACCTATGGATTTAAAGGAACAGTTGCGTTACTTTCAGCTTACGGTTTAAATTGCATACCGGCAATGTTATCCCTACAACCGGCTAAGTGGCATATGAAAAAACAACAATGCTCTTCCTTACACATGACCAAGAGTAACGACGGTATGACATTAACAGTAACTGCACTTATTGTATTATTTCAGTAGAGACAATAAATAGTCTTGAAAATTTAAAAGGTGAAGAGGAATATTTTTTTATTGAAGAAAAAACGTTTTTACAAGACAAAGTTTTAGAACATGCTGGAGTATTGCACCTTCGTGCGTTAGAAGCTCCACGTAGATCAATTGTTAGCATTGGAAATGTTTCACTATCAGTGATGAACAGTGAATCCACTACAAAAAAAGTAAATAAAGAAACGTTCAGTATTTGGTAAAAAGTGACGTATAGAATAATTAGTAAGCTTATCTCAATTTTACAGGAAATCATTGTCTGAGTCATTGGATTTGGCTTTATTCAGGATTCCTTCATTTGTCAACATAGTAGTTGGATTATCGTTATCAATAACGTCAGATTTAGCATTTATATCACTTCTTCCAGTACTTTTATTCACAGCTGGTCTAAACGACCAAGAATTAACCTTAGTTATGACAGTGCATTTCTTAGCAGATTTGATTTGCAGAATATCTGTTTCGGTACTAACTGCATTGGTTGAGGTTCGGAGTCGTCATTTATTTT
>JARFJB010001149.1:1905000-1922500 GCA_036346205.1 Vesta saturnalis | reverse complement strand
TCGATGTAATCAATTTGATTGACAGCATCGCAACAAAACTCGTCATCATGTTTCTCTAAAACTTCAAAAACGTTCTGTCTAGCTTTCTCTTGAACGTGTGCGTTGATTGAAAGCTCCTATACACGGAACGCTATTGTAGATACCGTAGTTTCATAACCAGCCATGAAAAACGTTATAGATTCCGCCGTAATGTCTGCTTCAGTTAATGAAAGCTTTATTCTGTCTTCCTTTGTCAAAATGCCAACTTCATCTTCACTAATTTCCATATTATTTCGAACTTGAATGTGCAAATGCATAATATCCGCACGTACAACGTTATTAGGACACCCTGTATATTTAAAAATATCCTAAGAGCCACATATTTTTACTTTGTAAAGGTAGCTTAAAGTTTAAAATGGGTACACAAAAAGCGAAGCTAGAGAACTTTAACTTGGATACTGCAATAATTAATAAGTCTTACAATTCATAGTAATCAAGGAGGCGTTAATATGACAAATCAGAGAAATACGTATTGCTGCCATTGACAAGACGTCACATTGTGTTTTAAATTCAAGCAAACTAAAGTGTTTAATTTTTTAAACTGCGATATACAGCTCACGAAAAATCTCAAACAATATATTTATATGCCCAAACTCAGTCCTATGTTCAGACTAGAAGACGATTTAGAAGACAGTTCAACAAAAATCCTCCTGCTATAAACAATATAACAACATGGTTAATCAAATTTAGGAATACTGCTTCTATATCTAGAAAAAGGAGAACTGTAAATGCAAATTTACAAGAATTTTTATCTGTAAACAGAAATCCAAAAATTGCAATTAAAAAAAAATTGTATGGGCTCTTCTTTTTTGCAGAGAATACAGGTCGCGGTAATAATTATACCGACATGTTGGAAAACGTTTTCTATCCCCAGTTAGAACAAGATGGTATTTTAAACCAAAATCTATAATTTCAACAAGACGGGGCTCCGCTCCAACATAGCAAGAGAATCTGTCAACCAACATTTTGGAAACAATTGGGTTGGTAGAAGTGGACCAATAGAATGGGCTCCAAATTCTCGAGACCTAATTGTTCCAGATTTTTTGTATGGGGATATGTGAAAGATAGAGTATACAACCCGATGCCGGCAACCATTGAGGGATTAAAAAATAACATACGCCAAGTAATGGAAAATATTCCTCCTGAAATGTTGGCAGCAGCATTTGACAACTTAATGGTTCGATTCCACAAATGTATAGACGAAGAAGGCAGACACATCGAACATGTGTTTTAGAGTGTCCTACGAAATGTTCTTAGGTGTTTATTATTTATCACTTTTAGTTACTAGCTAACAAAGTTGTGTTTATGGCAATTGCGACTTTATATCCATATCATTAAAGTATCCCAGTTAAAGTTCTCTAGCTTCTCTTTCTCTGTACCGATTTTAAACTTTAAGGTACCGTTACGAAGTAAAAATATGTCGCTCTTAGGATATTTCGAAATATAGAGGGTGTCCTATTTAAGAAATAACATCTATTGTCTTCTGAAAACAAGCCACTTTTATAGCGGGTAAACCGGAAGTAGGCCATTTATATAAATTTGTCACAACAAAACTTACAGTAATTTCAAACCTAACTGTGGAAAACCGCATCTCAATATTATCGGGAGATTTCGTAAAATATTGCTAACGTGACGCATTTTTATTTGCATTGCAATTTGTATTTTGACAAAAAAATGTTATTCCATTTTGAACCCTTAAAAATTATAAATTAAATTATTAAATATTCACATTTTTTAGTGCTTTGTCATTCATTTTTTGAACAATCCTGGAATTAATATCGAAGCTGTAACAATTACTTTCGCTAATATACTGCTTTGTATGCATAAACCACATATTGTATCGCTTTCTAATTTATTTCTAGTTTTTGTTTTCATTAAATTCATGCTGGAAAACTGCTTTTCTACATCAGCCGATGCATGAGGTAGTCATTATAGGTTTCCAACAAATTTATTTAATACCGGAAACGCCATATGTAATGGAGGCACTAGAAATTTGAATTTCGCGCCGTTGTAGGACATTAAGTTGTTATTGGTTATCTGTATTTAACCAGAATTAATATTACGATAAAAAGCATAAGCTTGTTTCGACGAGTATTTACATATTAAATTGGATAGCTTTTAAATATACGCGGCAATTTGCGCATATAACTGTTTTGTAAAAGGGAGCAAGTAGAAACGCTGTTATTATGATATGCATTTGTTAGTTGGTCGCATGAAGTAAGCAATTAGGAGTCGTGCTAAGTAAGCGATCAGAGTTGGTGGAATTGAAAGTAACCAAACGGTTGAAAAGCGATAACTGCAGCTTGGTTATGCTGCAATTTAAATTGTGAAATTATAACGAAAATTCAGTTGATATAGTGATAAAGAAATATAAGTGGTTTTTCCTTACTAATACGAGGAAAAGTTTAGGAAAAGTTGAGAAAATTTTGTCAAGTTGGCGATAATAAAAAGATTGCGTAATAATTTACAATACCGTTTTAAGTGCGTATTGAAAGTGTTTAAAGTTGATGTTTTGATAGCGAGTGATAAATGTACAATAAGACAATCGACCCAGTTACTAGATGGACGTAGAAAATATAATAAAGAAAAACATTGATGATTAAAAGCATAGCCGTTCGTAACTCGCTTGCATTTTATTGCACAAGCTATTTGTAGTTAAAACGGAACAATTAAGTAAAAACTGGATAGTGTAAATATATCAAGCAATTATTTAAAAAAAAATCATTAAATTGTGGGAAGAAATTAGAAGCGTATTCATCTATAACAAAGGTATAAGGAGAAGAAAGGAGAATGGTTCCAGAGTGACATCATCGGAGGATCAGCCATCAACCTAAACGAGGCCTCTTCACTGATTCAAAAAACGCCGAGTTACATCATCCGCTATCAACGAAAATAACAAAAAATAACTTTTTGATTGTGTGAATAAATAAAACATTTATGTATTTCATTTTCTAAAAACTTTAAATTTGAATATCAAAATTAAACGAAAAACAATCGTTGATTTTGCTGTTCTATGTTAGTTTTAAGACTATTGTGTTACATTGTACGTTTGAGTTTTATATATGATACTGTAAACAAAACAGTCGGCATTTAGGATTTGATGTAATCAAATATTATTACTCTTGATTCATTTTGATTATTGACCGTTACAAATATTAAAGGCTTATACAAACACTGCGTGTGTAAATACTGCAGAAAGCAAGTTCAATTAATTGCAAAGTACAGGTAATTAATAATATCAGATTGAGGATAATTTTGACAAATGACAACAATAACCATTTATCGCATTTATCGCTAGCTGGAGCGTCCCGATAAAAGGAAAGAGGAATTTGTTGAGTAATTATTAAAGTTCATTTACACGAACAGAAATGTGATAACAATAAAAGTAAAGTTTAGATAATGAACGTTATCTTTATAAATTAAAACCACTTAGTTAACGTTGAACCATTTCAAATTTTTATAAAAAACAATATAAAATTTTTACTCAATAATTTTGAAATTATAAAAGATTGAAAAAGAACCCAAATATTATTCTTTGTACCCAGGTGTATGCAAGCAAGGTAATAATCGCAGGTAATACGCCCGTTTCAAAACAATCCTCAACGTGAAGCCCATTACAAAATAGCACCCAACAGTAGGACGAACAAAAAGAACTATTACAAAATGGTTCCCAACGTGCGAACCATTACACATACCGTTATAGCCAAATTTGAGAGATTCTACCGGGCGCCAAAATATGAAAACATTTTTACTGAAGGTATGTATATCGGTGTGATTCCCTAGTAGCCGCCATTCAGTATCGATGCTTTCTAATGCTGAGGTAATTACCAAATTAGGAGGCATACTACATCTACAATACATCCAATATTACTGCTCATTACTTCTGATGGATCCAGAAAGGAAAATTATTGCAAGTCATTATTTTTTAAAGGAACACCGTTCTATCAAAAAGTCTAAGCACCTTAATTAAAAAAAATTTTTCTGATTATTATTGAGAATTATATTGTTTAATGAGAATGACACAATGGCACCTAGATATAGTTCGTCCAATGGTAATAAATTGGATGGATATTTTGGATCCACATCATCAATATTGTCAGTAATTAAGCACTCTCGTCTTAAATAACATTCATACAAAGTTTTCGATACTGAACAAACATTGAAGTTGATAAAGTGAACGGTTTACGAGTTATTTGCAATGTCATCAATCACGGTCGATTAAATATTACCGCACCAAAATTTAGTAAGTGGGTAGTGGACTAAAAGTCATAGTTGTCATATTGTGATTTTTAATCAGTTTTCATACAATTTCTTTATCCATAATAAATAATAATCGCTATTCCAACTCCGAAATGGCAGATATGCACATAATGTATGGCAGAGATTTTGGGAATTATGCTGAAGCTGTTCGTTTATATTCCCAGGAATTTCCAAATCGGCGGATACCGAATAAAAAGACGTTTGCCAACATTGACCGGCATCTTCGTGAATGTGGTACATATCAATTTATAAAAATTCTATTCATATCGGGTTCTCACAGGTTGTTTGAGGCCACCAAAAATTGACAGTGGCAGGAGGCGAACTGTAAGAACACCAGTTTTAGAACAAAGAGTGCTGGATGTAATTGACGCTGATCCCACAACAAGCTCTCATCAATAGGCAAGAGAAAATAATTCAAATCAGTCCACGATATGTAGAATTATTACAACGGAACTCTTGCTACCTCTCCATTATCTAAAGATACAAGCTTTGACCATTAATGATTTTCAAGCAAGAGTGAACTTTTCACGTTGGTTTCTAGAAAAATTCAATAATGACAGAAATTATCCATCGATTATCTTATTTACTGATGAGTTGCGCGAGAAACGGAACTTTTAACATCCATAACAATCGTTACTACGATTATCAAAATCCACGCGTTTTCATTTGAACCAATCATCAACAGCAAATCAGTGTGAATATATGGACTGGTATTATTGGCAATAATTTAATTGGTCCATTCTTTTTACTTTGAAATGGTAAGTCATACACCAATTTTTTGGATAATGATTTACGCGAGTTACTAGAAGATGTCCATCTGGATGTTAGGGGTCGGATGTGTTTCATGCACGATGGTGCACCTCCTCATTTTACACTCACTGCTAGGCGGTCATTGAATCGAATTTTTAATGCAAACTGGATTGGACGTGGAGGACCGGTTCCTTGGCCTAATTTAATAAAGATGATCCGCAATTATTTTTCAACGTACTTCGGCCAATCATGAAAAGAATTCGTAAATGCATAGCAGTCAACGGTGAACAATTCGAACATTTAATCAACCAATTTGTTTGTTAATTAATACTTTGTTTAACTTAATAAACTCTTTAACAGCTATGACTTTTAGTCCACGGCCCACTTACTAAATTTTGGTGCGGTAGTATTTAATTGACCGTGATTGATGAAATTGTAAATAACTCGTAAACTGTTCACTTTATCAACTTCAACTAAGAGGATCAAATTTGCAGAAAATTGAACAACGGGCCCAAAAAGGCACCAAAACATCTGAAAAATCACACACAAAAAATTTGGAATAGAAAGTATACGGGAACAATGTGAAAACTAATACTTCCAGTCCATCCATAGACAATCCAATCAAACCACAAAAATCATCGTCAACAAAGAAATAATTTTCATTGGAGATGGTATTTTGAAACAAACATATTCACTATACCCTGATATAAAGAATTCGCGCTGGCATCAGTCACTTGTAAAAACCCAAAACGAACATATTTAATATTATCGCTTTTCATACACCTAACTACCAAGCAATGGTGTTTTTGACAGCCCCGGTCTGTAGATTCTTCAACAATTAAAGAAAATTTATTACTTCGTAGATCTTCAAATAAATTATGAAAATCTTCCACCTCTAGTATGTTTCGTAATTGCTGTAGCTTTTTTTCTGCGATAAACTAAATCTGTTGCAATCTTGGAATCGGGAAATGCTGATGCGCAAAGTTTGGGTAAATGCTCCATAACTGTAAACGGCAAATTATGTTCTGCTATAAATGCAGATAATCGTATTTCCGCTAAAATAATATGAAATGTAAGATTAAAAAAATAAAATAAAAACAGAACTTTACCTTTTTTAGTTAGCTTCAGTTTCATGAAAGCCGACCTTTAAATTCTGGAACTGCGACGATGTTCCATGTAGAGCTCGTGGTACAATCCAAAGTGATAAAATGAGTAAAGCTGATGTTGTTGAAGAAATGCACAAGCCGGCAAGAAGAAATTTTCCGCGGCCTTGAGTGGTACTTAAAGGTTTAAATGATCTGTTGCAAGCTGATTTAGCATAAATGATACCTTATGCTCGGCTAAATAAAGGATTATTATATACATTTTAGTAGTAATAAATGCATTTTCTTATCCCATCAAACGCAAGACTGGCAAACTAGTCGCAGAATTTTGTCTGGTTTGTAAAGGACGCCTACGCACATGGGAACGGAGTTTTATAATGCTGAATTTAAAAAAGTAATGAAAAAATTTAATATTAATCATTACAGCAGTTATTCAAACTTGAAGAATTGCATAGTTAAACGTGTAAATCGCACTCTTAAAGCAATACTGTGGAAAACATTCAGTATGCAAGGTTTCTATAAATGGCTATCAATGTTACCTCAAATTATTGCGGATTATAATTCAAGAAGACATAGAACCACCGAATATAAACTATAGATGTAATGGAAAAGAATGCTACCTCTATTTTGAAGCATTTAAAATGTCATAAAGTTCTTGACCGTAAGACGCCTAAATTTAAAGTGAGGGATTATGTACGTATTAGCAAATACAGAAGCATATTCTCTAAGGTATATACGCCTAATTGGGGTTATGAAGTCTTTCAAATAACGGCAGTGAAACCTTCCAGTCCAATTACCTACACATTACGTGATATTCGAGATGAAGAGATACAAGGACGTTTCTATGAGCCAGAACTTCAAAGTGTTAAACATCCTGACATTCACTTAGGTGAACATGTAATACGACGTCGAGGAAATATGTCTCTCGTTAAATGGTTAGGGTTTGATAATTCTCACAATTCGTGGATTTCTAACAAAGGCATTATATAATACGCTCTGTACGATTCCGTTTAGATATAGTAATATTATGTAATAAATAACTCTTTTTTTATTTAAATTTTTTTTATTTATTATTAATACATACAATACTAAATCGTTTCATAAATGCGTAATCACGATGTTTCCTTTCCAGGACAGCTCAAATTATTTTACTACACTTTTCCATCCTTATCTTAAAGCGTGCAGAGTCTCTAGCTAACTGTTCCCATTCTCCTTTTCGCTCCCATCCTACTACATCTTGAACTACGTTTTTCAGCTCATTAATGCAGATCCCCTTCACTTGTCGTGTTGTCATCTGTTGAAATATAATTCGGTAAATGACATTCTGTTTCATGTACAAATTGTTGCAAAGATATTTCTTTAAGGTCTTCTATTAAACGCTTAATACAAATTCACTGTACACCATTGTTATGCGATAGAAAATATTTCTCACACACCCGTATTCCACTGCCATTCTTATAAACTGGATTATCTAAATAGTCGTCACTAAGCGTACCCCGTCCATACACTTTTTCATGTTCAGCATCAAATTCTAATGATTGAAATTGACATATTAGTCTTTGCACTGCACTAACACAATCTACAGCCTTAGGCCACGACTCTGCACTATATCACATCCACATATTGACTAAACATTCATTATTATCCCTATTCTCGATATGTTCGTTACCCTCACTTAACGGCTTTCGCAACTTCTACATCAATATCAATTCTCTTCTTGGCAAATTCCACAATTTCCATAACACGTGCTACATTGAGATCAAACATATATTGTAATGGAGCTATTAATCTGTGTATGTCAACATCAGGCATTTCCGCTGCTGCATGTACTGTTTTATTGCAAAATTCAGGAAATTCCATAGTAGATACTAAATCCAATCGGTAACTGACTATCTGAAGAAGTCTCCATAACTGTTCTATAGGCGCCCATCCTAAATAGATTTCTGATTCTTCAGAATCCGAGATGCGTATAATTTTCTTCTTGTTAATAGTTTCATACGATATCGTTTTCGAACCCATCCTTGTAGGTACCCATGCCCCTTCAGGTGTGTAGAAATAATTTATAATTATCCCTTGATTGTCCACGTGTATGTACCATTCCTGCTTATCAAACACCACTCCATTACTCTTAGATCCACCAAGTTTCACAACAGGTTCAAAATTGAATTGGGGTCACAGACCGACACTGACATACTTCGATTTACTTTTATTTAAAAAATACTGCACATTGTTAATTAAAATATCACGACATCCACTTGAATTCATAACACTAACAATCTTCGTCTTTTCTACCGCTTGACGTAATATGCTCTCCATTACATACAATACTGGTTTCACATGTACTCCCTCTGCATTTCTACTGCTACTACTATTTCTACCGTCAAGGTTACCTGCTTTACCTTGACCGCCACACTGCACGTTACTTTAGAAATCCCTTCGTTTCAAAGTCTTCATTAACGGAGTCTCTTCAAGGTTGGCAGGATCTCACCAATTACTTAAAGGATGTCTCCTTGATCTTTCCGCCCCCACATTTTCAAGGTCCCCCACCATCACGGTTTCCCATCATCAGGGTTCCCACACTTACAATGTCCTCTTCCTCTCACGTTTTCCACCCTACCAAGGTTACACAATACCGCTATCAATCATGTTATTCTTCAAGGTTAACTATTCATATGTTTTTGCAAGGTCAGTTCTTTCCTTAAAAGTAGGGGTAACTACACTTATAGTATCGTGTTATTTCTAAGTGTCAGTATGTCTGCTATCCCAGTACAAAACAATTGGGATGATAGGGAGGCAACCAACCATTATCTCTTTTTAATCTGAGTGTGCGGCGGGCATGTGAAATAATTCCAAACTGGGTGCAATTTGAAAAAAAAGGACTACTGCCTTTTACGACATTAGAAGCGCTAAAGAATACATATGAGGATGTGCAGTAGAATAATGAATGGTTTGCCAACGTAGATAAACGAATTTGCTACTTCCAACATCATGCCTTCATGAGTAATTTGGGATATTATTCACACACATTTGCCTTCCATACTCATTATCATCTTGCTGGTCATATGCATTTATGCTATGACTACTACAAAGCATTGCAACCAAGTCAATGCCACCATACACATATGGGTTGATGGGTCGCAATTTACCACACGTCACATCAAGAATACTGGTGCTCATCGTGTAGAGCGCCCCTAAGGATGCTACACGAGATATATGAAGATGATTCATGCATTCTCTGCGGCGAAGTATATTATTTGGACAATTACTTTCGTTATATACTGTATATATTGTATATAATAAATTATTTCCTGTTAGTATCTCACTATGTTCTACGGTGATAAGATGTATGACGTGACACCAACATTTTATCATCCTCAGAATTACAATTGTTTCGATAAACGTTTACTTACGTATATATCATGGTCTGGGGGTTCACTCATCTCCATCGCTTGCAGTATCAAGGTTCATTTCCATATCTTCAGACGATACGGTTGACACTCCGTTACAGGAGCATCTTCGATGGGTACCACACTGCACGTACGATCAATTACTTGCACCACGTCGTCGCTGGTGGAAAGGACTTCTTGCACTTGTACTAAATCAAAATGTGTTGTTCCTAGAGACAATCATATATCCGAATAATACACTGATTACATTTATACATCCAACAAATAAATATATTAGCATATCATTATCTTTTTTTAATTTAGTTCTAAGTGTGGTATCAGAGAAGTGTAAAAAATTACATAGCAAGCCTTGAAAAAGTGAGATGGCTATCTGAGTAGGTAGTGTGCGCAAATAGCTTTGAGAATGTGTTTAGTGTTAGTGACCTAAGCATGTTGTTTCACCTTGGAGCTGTGGTAAACTTAAAAATGTGCGACCTTGGGAAAGTAGTGTATACACATGACGCATTTATTTCGCGACCTTGAGCCTGTGGGACCTTGAAATTTTGGTAACCTTGGAAATGTGGGACCTTGGAATTGTGGAGTGTTCCAAAAGTCTCCAATCTTACCTACTGTTTGTTATTAGTAAAAGGAAAATTTAAATAAAAATTATGATACGCTCTCAATGTAACTTCTTGCTGACAGAGAAATTGTAAGTTATCATATTTTTTCCTTGACAGAGGGATTAAGCCTGTTTTAAACAAAAGTCTTTTGAAGTTCTCACGATTACATAACACTGCGTAAAGACTGGGGATTTCCTGGAGGCTTTTTCTATGAAATTATGGACACAGTCACCTTCAGACTGTGCATGTCCCTTTTGCAGAAACGTATGACGAATGATTAGTTCGTGTTTCTGCGATAGAGGGAGAACAAAAGTATATTTCTGTTCTGCCCAGCGCAGTTGTCAGAATAAAAGGCGATTACTCCAATGCCCTTTCTATTGTGATTCTCAATAAAATGTAGAAGGCAGCTGCCAATCGCTGAAGATCCCCGTTCGCTAATACACTCATACCACATATAGCAATACGAATCTTTTGAAGATAAATTAAAAATTGTATAGTTGTACGTGGAGAGCTTCAATTTGTAGTACACTAAACCAACTTCTGATTTTATCACCGAAAGCACCTGCTGCAAATCAAATACTGCAGCGCAGAATGTATCTCTTGCTTTGCCTTTTCTTTATCGTCATTCTTGAGGCCTCTAGCCATGTCCTTATTCTTCATATGGTGCTGAAATTCCTCTTCCATTTCTAATTTGCCGTCTACAGGGCAGTTTTCATATTTATGACATATATCACACAAATCCTTTTTGGATGAAGACAGACATGTCGGATTCTGTATTAAAGACTATTCTATAAATGCTATCTGTAGCTTAACGTAAAATATTATTTTGCACACAGTATTCTTCGTAGAGACAAAACATTTTTATATGTTTAATGTTGGAGGTAGATAGAGGCCTAACGTTTTTTGCCTGTTATAATGGCTCTCCATTGTTTCCAAAGAATTAATGTGTTCACGAACTGTTTGTTTCGCGGTTTCGTCCAACGTAGAATTTTTATAGACCTTGCCTCTTCTGTCCTCACTGACAACACCAGCGGGGTTAGCTTTGTTAAAAACTGTTCTCACTATCTGAGCGCCTATGTTAAGCGTATGAAGAAAAAATGTGTTGCGCACTGTAACTTTTGTAGCTGCCACTGGAGGGCGATAGATGCACGTGAAATTTCTTCTACTATGCGGCTGAGTTAACGACGATTGTACCTCTCTTGGATTATTTACATTTTTTCTTGCTGCTTTATTGTTTGACTGCGCTTACGCTCCCTTGCTTTTTTATTTAATTCTACGTATTTAAAAATATAATATCTTTGTCATTTGATGTCTGCTAGTTCCCAGAAATAATTAAATATTACAATTCTTTCGTCTTCGCTAATTTTGTCGGTGCACTTCATTCTGCAATTCTGACAAGGTACTTTAATTTTTCTCAGAGGCACATCATTACCTTTCTAATTTTCACACGATTTACCGCTATTTCTGGAGCTTTTAATTATATTTCTTGTCCAGTGTTTATAATTTCGTTACTGGCTTCGAGTACTTGTATTTGGTTTATTTCCTTTAAATCTTTCATATTTAGATCATTGGTTATCTGACTCCGTACTACCAGACAGGGTGCCAGGGTGCAACTGTTTGGCCTATGATCGCAAAACTCATAGTCCGGATCGTTATCTTCGTCATCTCCATCTGAAGAAGAAACATCAAACTCTTCATGAGGAGTTTGTAAAACTTCCCTACAAACTGTTTGAATTATCTGCTACTGAAGGAACTGCTTTTGAAGGCTGCAAACTGCTGTCCGATTGTTGAGTAATAAAGTTTCTCTCAGAAAGTCAGTAGAAGGCAAATACTAAAGCAGCCATGATTTGTTGATCGACGATGTTTATGAAAAATGCAAGTACTGTAAAGAGGTGAAGACTATAAATTCGCACAATTTATCAAATATTTGAAATTTCTCTTAGGACGTAGCTTGGTGTTCACTTGGTATTCTTTCACGAGGTCTGATTTTTTTTCTTCCAGAACTAAAATTAATTTATATTAGATTTAGCATTCTAAAATACGGTACCACATTACAGTAAATCAATCCATATAATTATTCGACAGTAAAATCATACAAAATTGCAAAACTCTACATAGTGAGATAAAATAGTGACATAATAAAATATTTATCTTATTGGTTTTTTGTAATGGTGTATTTTAAATTATACAATCTAAACGTTTCGATAACGCTTACAGTTATCTTCGTCAGTAGTAATATCTGTTAAAATTGTTAAAGATGTTGTAAACAATTTTGTCAAAGTTGAAAAATAGTAACAGTTCATAAAAGACACATTATTACAATACGTTGATTGCCAAAAAAATCTCTTACGTAAAGGCTGGTTTTCTTTGTTTTGTTGGAACAAAGCTTTAATTTTTTCAATTCTTGAGTTAAACATTTCGAATGAAACAAAAGTCTAAATCACACCAGAAAAAGCCTATTATCACCTCAGATAATAAGTTACTACTCCTAGGTCAGAATGAGCGTATGTCATCAAAGCCACTATACTAACAGGTCAGAACAAGTCTTATGTCCACACACAACGGGATGTGCATGCATCACCGCACTGAACATTGAACAATACACCAACCCGCGAGATGGGATAGTTGGTAATAAGCGATTTTACTAGCCTCCCCTCCAATATAGACATAGACTACTTCTGTATCAAATATAGCTCGTTTTTCTGCACAGAATGGAGTTAAAGTACGAAAATCGAATTTTTTGGACATAAAACAGTTCTGCTATCAGGTGACATATATGAAGATACCAACTTCAACAAAAAATTGAGTCGCCCGCTTCTATATACCGAGTTTAAAATTAGTGCGTAATTATTTTTTATAATAATCTTGCAATATGCAAAAATGACGCTCTCGGATTATTTAACATAGCCTTCTAAAATTGCAATTCGCATAACACGGTCCTGTTATTCTTAAAACTACAATAATTTAAAAAGTGTCAACTTTAGATATAGGGAACTCAATATAAAATCGAAAGAGAACTTATTTCTCTATCTGAATCACTTATTAAATACAGGTTGTTCCATTAAAAAAATTAAGTTATGACCAATCGAAGTATTAAGTTATTGTACCACCGTGGCAAACATTGTACAACAGAATTTAACTTTTCATTTTTCGGATGACCGTAGATGATCTAACTGATCAAACGTTTGACAAAATATTTTTGATTAATCTGTCACAATGTAGCCGCTGCAGATTTTATTCGATGTGTTTGCATACGTCATATTTTTCTTAAAATGCTGAATAACTTTGTAACGGCTGATTCTAATTCAAAAAATAGAACATTACCAGGTAGACAAAACAAGAATATTTAAAAATATACAGGGTGTTCAATTTAAAATATTTAACTTGGAAACTGGTATCTGAAAATGCAACAGCCTGTAGAATTTTAGATATTTTTAGGTTATGTAGAAGAAGCTAATACACAACTTTCATATTTAAAGATTTTCTTTATCTAAAATAGTTACGGAGCAACATAAGAATTAATAATTAATTATATATATATATATATATATATATATATATATATATATATATATATATATGTTATATAGAAAATTTCCAAAAAATGAGTTCAAAGTCGTTTTCAAGCCATACGAGTATAAGACGATTTACCAATTACTTCTTGATCCAAGAGATAAAGTTCCTGGCGAAAATCAAGGTGTTTATGAAATAAAATGCAATGGTTGTTTTAAATCTTACATTGGACAAACAAATAAAAGCATTTCTGTACGGGCATAAGAACATAACCTATCGATTAGACAAAAAATACCACCATCACCTTTAGCAAGTCATACAATAGAGATCGGAATAAAATTAACATTGACGGAGTTAAATTGATCGCTCTAGGAAACACACTACAAAGAAGAATAATCAGGGAAGTCATTGAAATAGAGAGACGACCTCACTCATTAAGCAAACGGGATGACGGTCAACAAGTACCACATATATGGAAACCTCTTATACAAAGCGTAACACGAGTTCCTTTTCATAATTCATCACAAATGACACCAATTAGTCATAATGAATTACCTACGTGATTTTACACTAGAGCGACATGGTCCTGTTACAGGCGTAGATCTCAATCTACTGCTACAGAACACTAATATTAGGTATATCCTATTCACATCAACTACGTGTCACTGTTTTTGATTTCTTAAAAAATGCTCCAAGAAATGGAACCGAAACGTAGAAAAATAAACGTTAACACACACAGAGAAAATGCAGAAAAATTAAGCTATCTATATATATATATATATATATATATATATATATATATATATATATATATATATATATATATATATATATATATATATATATATATATATATATATATATAATATATATATATATATAAACAGGGTGTCCATTTAGTGTGTAACTTTCTCTCTCAAAGGTGGTGCTTCATTCGCATTTGGACACTGAATACTTTTACAGTCCTACGTAATTAGGAGCATACAAATAATTATTAGTTTATTTTGTATCTACAAGCTAATATGAAAGATGACAAACATGAAAGCCTGCTCTACAAGAAAAAGGGACTTCCTAACTTTGGTTTTTATCGAATAAATCAAAAACTGCTTATTTTAGGTATATCGCATGTCAGATACTTTACTATTGATTTTCAAAGGAGAATTCACTAGTGACATAAAAAATGGCGATTTCCATTTGAATAAATTGAGTTTTCCGATATATGTGATGTGAAAGTTTGAACCAAATTTTTCGTACACCCTGTACAATGCTTTCGGGCATTGGGAATGGTTTTTAATAGGGCCGTACTCAGACTTTAACACCCCAGATAATCATTTTTATCTCTGCAATAACTTCCACGGTACACTAATTTCTTTGACACCGTGTACCTTTCAAAAATTTTGAAATGATGTGAGTAACTGGAAAACCGCTGAAGCTAGGGATATGAATTACGCGTCAAATGTACGCAAATTCAAGTTTGGTTGACAACGTTTTTCTGAATCACCCTGTGTATATGAAAATATTTTAGTCTATTTAGGAAGCCTGCTCACACTTTTTCGGATAAGTAGTCTGGGAGCTCATAATCGGACAAATTAATTCGTTTCGGGAAAGTCCTTTGTTCCCTTTGTCAAGAATTTATTTTGACAATTACAGAAATTGAGATAAGGTAACTATTTTTAACAAGTGCAGAATATGAAACAAGGTAACTAATTTAAATTCAATCTGGACGAGTGTGTTTGACTTCGGGTAGTTGGTCTAGTACATGATGCAGAAGTTGTAGAAGTGGGGACGTCAGGAATAGTTGCAGCGTTTGCAGCGTTTGAAATTTCTGGAAGATTTAGAGTTGGTTGAAATGTTGAATCAACTTGTGGCATTCTAGAAGTGTCATCTCGTTTTGGAGCTTCTTAAAAGTTGAATGTGGTTTGAATACCGGTCTAAAGTCGTTTTTGGGAAATTTATTTGCTATTCTGTCTGTAATTCCTTTTATATAAGGTAGAATAATAAGAATCTTGGGTTCATTATTTGACAAGTTATTATTCCTGGACATACACAGTCCATAGTGTGATCGATAAAGCCGCTAGGAAGTCCTCAGTATTCACGCCAGATCAGTGTTATGTATTCGTGGGAGCTGCAAAAGACTTTTATTTAAAACCGCTTTACTCAGGCTTAATCCCTCTGTCAAGGAAAAAATATGATTATTTACAATTTCTCTGTCAGAAATAAGTTACATTGAGAACATATCATAGTTTTCTTTAATTTTCCTTTTACTGATAACAAACAAACAATACAGACGACGAATGAGTGGTAACGTTGTTCGACCAATTTTTGATAATTATCTGTTTTGTTTGATTGTTTATAGAATTTTATTTCAGTTAAATTTTTACTTTGGTTGCCCGCTTTATTTGTTTCAAGTTCTAAAAATGTCAGTTTAGTTTAAAAGTTTCTTTATAGTTTATCCGTTTTATTTTGTTTACATTGTGCTCAGTAAAATATTTTAAATTCAATGAATGAAAAGAATTGTAACTCGTTGACCTTGTTTTTGCGCTCAGAACTCCATGTTGAAGGGTAAAATATGGGCAGCATTCTAAGTCCGTACATAGAATAATCAAAAATTATACAGATATGCAATGTTCACTTTTTCTGTAAAACGCTAGTGTCATCCGGTATACAACCAGACACAAAATAAAGCAACATAATTTTTTTCGAATGAAAATGCTTATCCTATTCTTGGAAAAACAAAAAAAAAACCCTCTCCGTAAAATTTGCTTTTTGTGACTTTGGATATTTCTGCTCTCAAGTGACGATATCTATTAACCTCTGCCTAACATAAATTATTTTTGTTGTCTTTACATAATTAGGTTCGGTAAATACCCCGCGGAGCAGAGTGAGTAGATTTCGAATCTTGATCATGTGATCGCAAATCATTTAGATTTAAATGTCAAAACCGAACGAGAAAAAATAATTTTTCAGATGTTTGACAGTTTCTTTTAAACACAGAAATAGGTTAGGCGAAAATCTTTTAACTTGTACCGAAGATAGAAAAGTTAAATGTCTGATTAATTATTTATTGTGTGATTAGGTTAGGCGAAAATATTTTAACTCGTACCGAAGATAGAAAAGTTAAATGTCTGATTAATTATTTATTGTATGATTAGTTGCTTATTGTCAGGAAATACCATGAACAACAATATGCTCATGTTATGTGTTTCCGAGTTTGGAAAAGAAATAATGTTCCATGATAACGAAAATGAAAGCAATGGTGTGCTTGAAAAATTATGGGATTATGCAGAACGAACAGTGCCAAACCTACAGGATTTTCAATTTAAACGACATTTCAGAATGTCGCCCCATACATTTGAGATATTGTTACAAACATTGCACCAGGTAACGGAAACTTGTACACTACTTCCAAGACATCTCAGCGTACCATTGGATAAACAACTCATGATATTACTATGGTATTCAGCAAATATATAAAGTTTTCGGTAAGTAGTAATCATCAGATAGTTTTTTTAATCCTAAAGTTTTTAAGGTCTGTTGTTATACGTTTCTGAATCACTTAACCCACAGCATAGAACATTTTGCAAAGAATGTGTAAAATAATTTTAACGTTTAATACTCGTTACAAAGTATTGTGGTGGTCAGAAGAACAAAGAGCTAGAGAAATTATAACAGCATTTCATACTATTAATGAATTTCCAGGTATGACTGTAATGTCATGTCTGAATACTAACAAGAAAATATTTGTTTTTATTATATTTATCATTGGTTGCATTGATGGAACCCATATCCGCATTAGGAAACCTAAAAATCATGGCAATTCATACATAAA
>JARFJB010001149.1:1745000-1897500 GCA_036346205.1 Vesta saturnalis | reverse complement strand
ATGAATGGAATAATGATTCTGCATCCGTAACCGTACATTTAACCACAAAACTTTCAAGACAAAAGTTGTTATACGAAATAATGCGCACATTGAGCATATGTTTGAGAAAATATTTAGGTTGTCAATGTTGAGATCGTAACTCCGTAATTTTGTTTCACACGTTTATTCCTCTTTCAATTGTCAAAATGGCAGTATAAATAATTTGATATCATACATTAGAAAATTTTTGAGAAGAAAATGATTGAAAATTCAAAAACATACGTTTTATTACCAACAAAAACACTTCTTTTTCACAAATAAAAACCATTAAATTTCGGTGTATTCGTGAAAGTAGTTCTAGTGCAATACTATGGTGCATTTATCAGAAACGCAGAGAATCCAGATTTTAATGATTGTCGATTGTCGAGACCGTAAGAGGACACAGCATGAAGTCTGTGAACTTTTTAATGAAGTTTATCCAATCGGTAGTCAGCAACATAGTAAATAAATTTAGGGAAACAGGTCACGTCAAGGATCTTCTAAAAACGTGGCAACAAACGAAGATAGAAAATTAGAGGTATTGTTATAGATCATAAAAAATCCACACCCTTCAACGCGTCAGCTACTTAAGTAATGGTTTCATACATAGTATACTGAAAGAGGAAAAACTGCACCGATATAAACCTATTTTATTGCAGGTATTGCTAGAAGATGACTATAACCGACCTGTGAAATTTTGTGAGCTTATAATGCAGCGCACCAATAATCATCCAAACTTCCTCGACAACCTACTCTCTTCGGACAAGACCACATTTTATTTAAATGGAAGAGTAAATAGACATAACTGTCGTTACTGATCGGCTGAAAATCGCCATTGCATGATCCAAAAATATACCCAAAGACCACAAAAAATTAATGTATGGACAGGGATTTCCGTGATCGCATTATTGGACGTCTTTTTATAAGTGACAATTTAACTGGTAGCTTGTAAATTATTCCAGCTTATCCAGAATAATTTCCAGATGTTGATCTGTGGTTTCAACAAGATAGAGCACCACCTCACTGCTCTCTAAATGTGCGGAGATATTTAGATGCAGTCTTTCCGAATCGTTCGGTAGGTAGACGAGGTATTTTCGAATGGACTCTGCGATCTCTGGACCTTGCATCGACGAAACACAATTATTACCGCCTATTTCATTAAGAAATTCGGTTCGTGGCTTGATTGCGCCATTTTGACAATCGAAAGAGCAATAAAACCGTGAAACAAAATTATGGAGTTGCCGATGAAGTCATATCTCAACATTGACAACCAAAATATTTTTTCTAACACATGCACAATATGCACAGTATTTCTCTTTATTATTCTGCACATTTTGGGCACCCTGAGGTCTTCTTGTCGCACTTGGTTGCGATCTACTTGTTAGGAAAACATGAAAGTGATAACGTACTTGAATTAAGATAAAATTGTTTAAGTATACTTATAGTATCTAAACTAGATATTTAAATAAAGTTTAATCTTTTCACATTAACGCTGTTACGATATGTTAAAACTTTTTAGGTTACCATGAATGATTTTCACACAAAAGTAGTAAACCATCTTGCACCACCAGATGGTGGTTGGGGTTTTGCAATAATTTTATCCATAGCCATAACTAATGTAAAAATACTTTATTTTTAAGTAAACCATATTTATTCGTTATTTTCAGGCAGTTGGTCTCTTACCTATTGTTACTTTTGGAATTACATATGGACCTTTTCTACGAACAATTGGCGATGTGGTTGGTGACACGGCACTTATAATCGGTGTTTTTTCTGCAGTTCAATGGAGTGCAGGTAACTTGGGAAGTAAAGTTAATTTTAAAAAAATGTCCGGCTATTTTTTGACCATGAGTCGGACCGAATGCAATTTTTTAAACTGTAATGACGCTGGACCGTATAAAAACTTTAGTACTTTCAAAACCTGTTAGTCATTGACCCTTCTTTTTTTACGTTTTATTAACGTTGTTCAAATACGTCCTATTAGCTCATCAAGCGCCCTTGTTTTAATTTGCCCCCACTACAATATGTATTTCCACTTTTTCCAGGTATGAGTTGACGACGTTTCTACAAACTCTCATTTGCCATCTTCCGGCCACCGATAATCTTGTTCTGTTTAGCATTTTTCCAATTGACCTGATGGCTGCTGTGCGTTCCTTATTAATTACACATTCACTGACTATCACTTTTTCAGCTTTCTCTGGTTTACTTTCTTTTTTCCATTTTGTTGGTTTTTCTGTGGATTCCATAAAAAGACTATTGTGTGTTATTGGTTGACGGTTTTTGTTTAATGTAAATTTCCATGTACTAGGCAGTCTCTATGCATCCAATCGGGTATTAAGGCTGTTTAATCGTTTCTCTAGCTTTCTACAGCTTCTCATATTATTCTCTTCGCCAGATGTTCTGTTAATGCTATTCTTATCGAAGTTGGTATTGTGATATTGTCGATTCAACATGTTGTGCTAAAGATGGAGTTGTGTTTTCCCAGAATACTAATCAGTATTCTTCCAACCTAGAACTGATTTGTTTTCTTGTTTGACCTATGTACGTTCGGTCACTGCCCACATGGAATCTCGTACATTTCTTGATACTCCAGGTTGATTCTGTCTTTTTTTTGTTAGGCAATATAGTTCTGATCTTTGCATGCGCTTTTGTAAATACTGCTATCCTGATCTGCTATTTTCTTTATGTACGGTAATAGTACTTTATTTATTTGTTCCTCACCTTTTTCTTCTTTTCCTTTGCTTTTTGGATAAGTTTTTCAGCGAATCCGTTGTGTAATAAGTCTGCCTTCAATGTTTTGACTTCTTCATGTACGTTTTAATGGTCTGCCAACCGTTTGGATCGCATAACTAGTGTGACTACGGCGTGTAGTTGTAGTTGTGCTAGGTGATGATGGGATTCAGCATTCAGGTACCTTTTAATATGTGTGTCCTTTGTATAAACTGTGTGTTCGAGTGGATTGTGTATATTAATACGTCTAAAAACGACTCTATTTCGATTGAAAACTTTCGTTTCGTAGAAAGCGATCTATTTCTTTTTGTCCATGAGTCCAGAGTATATGACTTTGGTCCAAACTTCTTAATTATAACTTTGGTTTGTGACTTGCTGTTTGTATTATTCGCTCTTCTTGATCGTATATGTATAACGTATAACTAACTAATATACTCTCTTTTGCTGAGCGCTTCCTCTTTAATTATGTAAATATATATATATATATATATATATATATATATATATATATATATATTAATGTCATTCTTGATGTAATACGTAGTACCTTTCTAAAGATATTCAATTTATTAAGATACTTACATTCTTCTTAAAAACTAAGCTGTTATTTAATACTTGGTACGATAAAATGTGCATTATATGCATAAATTCCTGTTAATTGAGGATGTACTTTTTAAATTTTTAGTTCTACTGGCTCGTCTTATATTTCGCATCCTCCTGTATTCCAAGTGTGTGTAATGTAATAATAAAGCAAATAAATGTTTTAAAACGTTCTCAATACAAATCGTTAAAATAACTAGAGACACCAAACACTCAATAAAAGATAATACCGTTGACTCAGTGGGTAGATTAAATCGGGCCTGGTTCATGCGTTTTGATTTGCTTAATTCCCAACATATTTCTGCTTAGTTATTTCCACCTAATATCATTATAGTAACTTCAATGGAACAATAGTAAAGGTTATCTCGGACGCCAAGTTATTCTTTATTACGCTCGGAGTAACTAAACCGAGGATACAATAAAGCATTCACCAAAATGTCAAAATAAAAGATATACAAACTATGTTTATTAAGCATTTAAAATTGGGATTATATAAATCTTAATTCTAGTGTTAATAGCCTTATACTAATAAGTCATTGGGGTATAAGTACCTGTTATAAAATCTTTGTACAACTTTTTGGAGAACCTCTGTTATCAGAAGGAATGCGGAGATGTAAACCATAAATGATGTAATCTTTGTACAATGTTGTGCAATGTGTCGTATTTTCAATGTTGTATGTTGTAAACCATACCAAAGTTGAATTTACTTCTTACAAATTTATATTCATTGAAATTTGAATAATCTAGTATTTATTGCATTCTCTTGAAGGTTCAAATAAAAAGGTGTGATCTAAATTTAGATCCAAAAATGGTAAAAGTATAAGGGCAAATATAAGTGTAACTATAAGTGTAAATAAAAGTGTATATATAAGGGCCTGCAAAAAGCAAATATTTCAGATTTTAATATAATACGAGTTAAGGTGTCTTACCATTAAATTAATGGCACTTTACACAAAATTTAGGTGGAAACCAAAAATGATTTCTTCAGGTGATGTAGCGATGCGCGAAAAATGTGTGCAAAAAATAATTCCACGATATGGAAGTATAAACCCTTAAGAAAATATGCAACTTAAGTTACACCAAAATGCAAATTAAGTTGCCTACCACATACTTATAAATCATTAATAATCAAAAA
This sequence comes from Vesta saturnalis, assembly GCA_036346205.1. Taxonomy (NCBI): domain Eukaryota; kingdom Metazoa; phylum Arthropoda; class Insecta; order Coleoptera; family Lampyridae; genus Vesta; species Vesta saturnalis. Next base: position 1,893,017 of record JARFJB010001149.1, on the reverse strand, counting down.
CTTTTTTTTTTACAACTAAATGAACGAAGAACGTAAAAGATTCGTTACAGTAAATTAAATTCTATTCCCTTATTTATAATTACTTTTGTAGGTAAACAATAAAGAGTGTAAACTATAAATATTTTTCAACTACCTTTGATATGTATTACGTTAGCTAGGTAACTTATAATTAAAACAATAATGCAACTAGTAATTATATGAATACATTCCGAATGACGATTGCGTAAAATCTCTACTTAAACCTCCTGCTTACTTAATCATTTACATCATGCTATATCAGTGATAGATGAATATAAATCCTTTCATAAAATTATAAAATTTATTACATGTCCACTTAAACAGATTAAGAAAAATAAATTGATTTCGATCTTCAACCACGACATATAATAAAATACTAAACAAAACTACTTGTTTTTTTCAATAAAGGGCACTGAATTAAATTTACTTTGAACAATAATTGCACCTTTAATTTTTTGGGCAGCTAACAGCTCATAGTCCAGAATACACATGTGGGAGGCCAACATACGCTTACATCGTGTCAAGAAATTCACCTTGATTAGACAAATGGGAAGAAACACTTCACAGTAGCTCGATACGGTCTACATTATTAATTTAAAAAAAATGCGAGCACCAAGAGCCAACGAATACCAATTAGAACACGTTAACTATAGCATCACATAGATTGTAAACGAGTCACAATACATAGCCACGAGCAAGATTAAAATTATTGGCATCCGCTTGCACTTTACATTACCACTGTTATCAAAGAACAATACTCATCACATAAGTTCAACATTTGACCGATATATCTGTACGATCAACAAATAGTACAGCATGATACACTGGAGGTGATGACTGAAGAACGATATGCGTGCCAACATCTGCTATTAGGCATATATTTTAATCAAGTAACTTATAGAAAAGACACCTGATGTTTCAAAATTATAAAAAAATAAATTGACATTACAATTAAGTAAGCGTTTTTGAAACTTATCTATGGTGAAAATTATGTAACTGGGAAGAATCGCATCAAATACCCAGTTTGTTGTTAAATTACTGCTATTTCAAATATCTCATTGTTATTATTACAATACATGGTAATTTAACGGCCTGTGTGTGGAAGGGCTGTGGAAAACGGTCTCCTAAGTTTTTGGGTGTCGAATATCCATAGTAACATCACAAATAAGCTTAAAAACGGATGTCAGTGTCATAAAACCAAGACACTCTTTGGCAAGTGAATTCCAAAAAACAATTATATTATATTATTCCTATACTCCTTTTAACAAACAGAACCAGTAAGTGCTCCTCCCATGAGTAAGCGCCAAATTTAAATGGCACATTTCTATTGACTAGCCCAGTTCACACAACCACGAAAAATTTTGTATTATATTAACCTATAAATGCCAAAGTAATTTTTCATTTAGCATTTGTGTTTTCATTCTTTATTTTGGTTTTGCTCTAGTACTTTTCATTTTCAAAACCAGTATTTTTCAATACTAGCTACAATTTTGTAACCTATTAGCAAATAGATACATTTATTATCGATCAACGAAATCTTTCGTCGCCGAAATAACGCCCGGCCAGGCATTTTTCCGTTGACGAAAAGGAGCAACGTTTGTGTTGAAGAAAACCCGAACAACAAGACTGAAAATGTTACATTTACAGCAAAAGCAGCAGGTAACATAATAACTTTATAAAAACATATTTTATTCATTAGTTTATCATTTTAGGTATTACAGATAAAAGTGTGTACAACATTCTACGTGAGTACAAGCAAACACATGTATCAGACCCTCCGACTGTGTACCACCGACAACGAGCAATTTTGGACAACATTGACGATGAAACTAAGACTAATCTTAGGCGTGTAGTCCATTCCTTCTTTGAAGAAAACGATACACCTACTCTAAATAAAATTGTGGCCGCTATTGGTGAGCACGATGAGATGCCTCAATTAAAAAGGAGTACATTAAAAAAGATACAGTCATCTTGACTCCGAGGCAAGCGTTTGTTAATGGATTAACAACGGGGTTACGGGATCCATCGAGAAAAGGAAAACGCATTATCGTTCTCCACATTGGTTCCGGGGACGGTTTTGTTGATGAAGGTTTGCTGTTGTTCGAGTCCAAGAAATCTGGCGATTATCATGAAGAAATGACGGCTGCTGTTTTTGCAGAATGGTTTCGCAACGTTCTTGGACGTTTAGACAAAAACGCTGTTATAATGTTAGATAACTCTTCCTATCATTGCAGAAAGATCGACAAAAATCCAAATTCAGGATCAAAAAAAGTTGACATTCAGACATGGCTAACCAGCAAGTCCATTGATTACGGACCAGATATGATCAAATACCTTGTCAGAAAAGCTCCGATTGCGCTTAAATTAGTTGTCGATGAGACAGCAAAAACACAGAATCATACTGTATTGCGTTTACCTCCATATCATTGCGAATTAAACCCAATCGAACTGATATGGGCACAAATTAAGGGTGAAGTTGCGAGGAACAATAAAACATTTAAAATCGCATATATACACCAATTATTTTGCACCGCTGTTGCAAACTTAACGTCAGATAATTGGAAAAATGCCATTAGGCACGTGCAAAGTATGGAAGAAAATATGTGGCAATTGGATATCACTATAGAAGTGGAGCCTTTGATCATCCAGTTAGGCGATGACTCTTCTTCATCAGACTCCAAACAAGACTTAGTAAAAAATACAAATGCAGCTACAGGAAGAACTGTGAATTGAGGAACTACTTATGATAAAGTTTTTGTGGCAATTATTAAAGAATAAAGGGGTTTTTTCTCAACTGTAACATAATTACATTTTGCAGTTTGTTTAGATAAACAAACACTTGTGACATCAATAAAGAGTTGACTTGTAAATTCCTATAAAAATAAAATGTAAGCTTAAAGTTCTGTACATTTACTATTGCCTCACTTATGGCCATTTACAAACTAATAAATTAATGTTATTTTTCGGTTTCCAAAATACGTGCCCTGACAATTTGACTTGACTTCATATGAGATTTGACAGATTGGTAAACATTAACGAATTATGTACAGGGTGGCCAACGAAGAATGCGAGGTACTGTATCTGGGAAACTACCCATCGTACAGGGTTGCGCAAAAAAAGTTATTACTAAAACGGCCAATACAAAAACCTGGAAAACATTTTCATGTTTCTGAAATGGCCGCTAGGGGGCGTAACTGCAATCTTGAATCTAAAAAAGTGATGTTTCTGTGAATTCTGCTATATTAACCTAATAAAAAAATAACTGATATTTAAAGTCGAGGATAATCTGAACTTTTTTTGTTTGACGTATCTATAAAAATAAAGTGGTAGGGAGTATTCAAAGGTTTCCCTAAATTACTCCCGTATCTTCGAAACGGCTAATCCGATTTTAAAAAACTTGGGCTCGTTGAAATGAGCTATTCTTGGACTGCAAATGTTATAATATTTGAAGTTTTGTTAGTTTCACATGTCGTCGCTAGAGGGCTTTGTTCGACATTCCGACAGAAACAGTTAATTTTCGCAAAAAAAGTTAAATGCATAGGTATGACTTTTTTTTCATGAACAAGTAGCTAAATGATGCCTAAATAAGCTCGAGAAAACCGCTTGTCGATATCTTGTTCCTAACTTAAAATATCGGCCAAAGAAAACTTTATACGAAAATCCCTTAAATTTTTATTTTTTTTAACTATAGTTTTCTGGAATTGTTTCTATTATGTAAGTTGTGGCCCTAAAAAGGACCGATTTAAAGGAGGAAGGTTTTTAATGCCCCCGTAAATGCTCGAAATGCTAACCATCACTCCGTGCATTGCGGAGGCCTCTTATGGATAGACAAAACTGCAGCTTCAATTTCGGCTCTGAATAGGTTACCCAGAACTTGCGATTTTAAATGTTTGTAAATTTATACACCAGAATAAAATCACCCTTTTTGAAATTACTACGGGCAAGTAAGCAATGCTAAAAGTTATACGAAAGGCCTATTTTTTGTTTGTTTAAATGCATATTCACTATGGATATATACGAAAAATACAATTAATAGAAGCATGCAATGGAAACAGATACCTAAACAAAACATACATAATCCTCAAATTGTCAATAGTTGTCGATACTTTCGCGTTACTTTGAGCAATTTTTGTGCTTTCAAAATGCGTTTTACGAATAATGAAGCTGTTGATATGCTAGCGGTTTATTTTGAATGTCTTCAGAATGCCGCAGTAGCTAAAAGAGTTTACGCTTCTCGATATCCAAATCGGCGTCCTTGCGATGTAAGAGTTTTTCCCCGATTAGTGGCGAGCTTACGAGCCACTGGTAGTTTTTGGCCTACGTTTCAACGGCAAAGAATTGGAAGAACACAAGAAAATATTAACCGTGTACTGGGCTATATTGAAGGAAATCCTCTTGTTAGCACAAGAGCATTATCCACTGAGTTGAGCATATCACGGACAACGGTTCAAAATATTTTGAAGCACCATAGGTAAGTTCTAATGGCCATCAAAATATATGCGTTTAAACTTTTTTTAACTACTTTAAGTTTTGCATCAGGCCTTGAAAGAGGAAGATTTTGATCGAAGGTTAGACTATTGCCATTGGATGCCAGGCATGATACGCGAAAATAGAGAATTTTTATTTCAAATTCTTTGGACCGATGAAGCCACCTTCAATAGTGATAATATGCATTATTGGTCTGCAGAAAATCCCCATTGGTTGCGTGAAGTTCAGCGCCAAGGACGTTGCAGTTTAAATGTATGGTGTGGCATACTGGGAGGCAGAATTATTGGGCCATATTTTTTCGAGCAACTCTTAAATAGCATAGTATTTCTTGACTTTTTGGCCATTCAATCACCGTTGTTGTTGGAAGATGTGCCTCTGGAAACAAGGCAAAAATTGTTTTTGTAGTTGGATGGTTGCCCAGCACATATTGCTATTAATGTGCGAGAGCATATTAAAGCAGTATTTCAACAGCGGTGGAATGGAAGAGGAAGCCCTGTTTCCATGGCCTCCGCGATCGCCAGACTTAACTTGCCTCGTTTTTTATTTATGGGAGCGTTTAAAGAACATCGTATTTCGGACTCAACCTACTACTAGGGAAGATATGAAAAACCGGATTCGTAACGCAATACGTAACATACCGAGAGCCGAAATTGAAGCTGCAGTTTTGTCTAGTCATGAGAGGCTTCAGCAATGCATAGAGCGTGATGGACAGCATTTCGAGCATTTACGGGGGCATTAAAAACCCTCCTCCTTTAAATCGGTCCTTTATAGGGCCACAACTTACATAATAGAAGCAATTCCAGAAAAATATAGTTAAAAAAATAAAAATTTAAGGGATTTTCGTATAAAGTCTTCTTTGGCCGACATTTTAGGTTAGGAACAAGATATCGAGATGCGGTTTTCGCGAACTTGTTTAGGCATTATTTAGCTACTTATTCATGAAAAAATGGCAAATCAATGCATTTAATTTTTTTGCGAAAATTAACTGTTTCTATCGGAATGTCGAACAAAGCCCTCTAGCGACGACATGTGAAACTAACAAAACTTAAAAGTTTATAACATTTGTAGCCCAAGAATAGCTCATTTCAACGCGCCCAAGTTTGTTAAAATCGGCTTAGCCGTTTCGAAGATACAGGGCGTTATTTAAGGAAACCTTTGAATACCACCACTTTATTTTTAGACATACGTCAAAAAGTGCCAAACAAAAAAAGTTAAGATTATCTTCGACTTTAAAGATCAGTTATTTTTTTATTAGGTTAATATAGCAGAATTCACAGAAACATCACTTTTTTAGACTCAAGACTGCAGTTACGCCCCCTAGCGGCCATTTCAGAAACTTGAAAATATTTTACAGGTTTTTGTATTGGCCGTTTTAGTCATAACTTTTTTTTGCGCAAGCCTCTACGATGGATAGTTTCCCAGATACAGTACCTCGCATTTTTAGTTGGCCACCCTGTACAGCATATCAACATTCCCATATACTAAAGATGCTTGTGATCAAACCGTATTAAAACCTATTCATTGGTGACAGAGAATTTTGATTCGTAAAAATGTGTGATTTTAAAATATTTCTATTTCTAAATATGTTTATTATTTGATTACTGTTAAAACTACATAATTATACATTTTAGGGACTACAATAGTTCATATGCGTACATTAAAGAACCGTTGAAAGTAATTCAACCACTGTATTGCCCTGAAAGCAATTTTTTGATGGTTGTAAACAAGGCCTATGCGCAGTTAGTAGCACGCACCTACAAATTTGTAGGAGGAGTATTTACTGAATCTGTTCGTTAAACGGAGTATAGGTAATATGTACAGATTAATGCACGAAGAAATAATCCGCAACAAGATGAATCACCAAAATAATATATTTGAAAGGAACGTAGATGGTAAATGTTATCAATGTCAACAATGTAAATGCACTTTTATTGTAAGCAATGCAATTCTCATCATAACATTAAGCTTTCCGATAATTGAGATAGATTTGACGAGATAGAAGCAGGAACGAAAATTCCTGGGGTTGGGATACTGTACGGGCCTGGCGACATAGAATAAGGGAAAATCCATTTTTTGCAACATAATTATTGTACTAGCTAAAGGAATTGGGTCTAGAGGAGGAGAAAGGGGTTAGGTATGTGGAGGTTTAGTGTTACGTGAAAATCCCAACAACGTTACAGAATTTTCCATAACAAATGGCTGGTATCTCAGTCATGTATTGGACCTAAACTAAATCTAAATTGAAGCGAAAGGGGGCGCCAGTAAAACGTAATTGGTTCTAGCGATATGCTGACCGTTAAGCACCTTTTTAGCCGGGGCAAACATAGTAACATAATATCGGAGCAATACACATCAAGAAAACAACAATTAAATAACTCAGAATTTGATGTATACGCTTCAGTGGACTTTTATCCACAATAATGGACTCGAAATATTATTGTCTGTTACCGAATAGTTAGGTGCAGCAATTTTTTATGACGAATCATGACAAAATATCTAACAACTTATTATACCCCAAAATTCCATTATATTAAATATGTCGTTTAGTTAAACAACACCCCAGAAGTCAGATTTATTATGGTATCTTAGTAACTAACCTAATATAAGAGGAGATACCTGGTTAAAAGTTAAGAGTGCGCAATCAATGCAAAGTGCCTGAAAAGAGCAACAATAAGCAACATTGAGGCATGTGTTCAATAAATAACAGATTAGACTTAGACCTGTACACGAGACGTGTTACATAGAAAAATACCAGAGCAGGTTAAGTGAAGCTAAAATAATCCTTAATGTTGTAAATATTCTAAACAGCAAAGTATTTAGTGAGAATACTCCTTATGAGGACGGACCTTTGCTACACGTTTGTGTTAGATCACATACAACGCCAGAAAGGATAACCACAAACAATGCTTTAAGCGGGTGTGACCTAACGTCAATAATACATTCCCTTATTTAACAGACTAGACATAAATACTTCTATCTCAAGCCGCAACAATGAGGAGAAAAATTTAATTAATAATAATAAAATTACAGATTGTAAAACATCGAGCACAATAAGATTCATTTCCATCAAACGATAAGCAAAAGGAGCAATTTCACATAATTTTGTCTCCACATGGTACTGTTAATATTAAACTTATAACTTATAAGACGGTGATTACTTTGATGAGATAAATCCTAACTAAATGTATGTACGGTTTCCAACGAGATATAAGGTTTCTCAAGCCCTCAAGCTGACACCTTTGGAATGTAGGTTATAACAGCATAAACAAAGGAAATAGTTGAGTCTCCTACACCACCTTAGTGATATATCGTTAAGAATATTATTGCTAGTAAGTAAATTACGAATACAAATCTTTACAGATTAGAAAATACATTTCCCGATAATGTTAGTCATTTGTAGTTAAGTAAGTATGATAGTATTAATGATGGTAAACTTTATCCTTGAAAAACCGTACAAATTGATTACCTCATAAATTAAGAAATCTTTCTATATCTAAAAAATCTGGATGGGGTAAATACCAATCAATTATAAAATTTTCTATAGGATGAGGTTTTTTACCATTTTATCGAACATCACATCGCAAAAAAAACGCTTTAATCGACCATATAAGCCAGTGACCGACTTAATACTAGCCATATTCCTAAGAGCGTAAATGAAACTAGAAAATGTTAAACGGTGGGACGTATTTAAATTAAACTAATAATGATTATATTAGAATACCGCACTCTAGCAAAGTACAGGTCGTAGGTTCAAATCCTACTCGAGGTAAATTTTTTATTTATGTATTTAATAAAATTAATAATAATTTTTAAACTAATAATTCTCAACCATTTTCAAAGACACTAACAGGTTGACTTTAACAAGTAAAATGCACCTTTAAAGAGAACTTTAAATAAAAAATTGAAGATTAAAGTACATTCTTAATAGAGATATCAATTAAAATTGATTTGTATGAAACCATTGATTATTAAAAAAGACATCAGGCACTTAAACTGTTGTAAGAGTTTCATACAGCTTATCCCGATTTGAACCATTCGACCATTACAATGAATATACAACACTAATATATCTCTTGTGATAACTAGAAACCAAATCAAAGGTTTAATAATTTTAAAACCTCATGTAACTCCGTGCTCATTCTTTTCCCCAGGGTCCAAATCGGCTTTAGGCGGTCCTGAATTTAGATAAATAATGGAATGGACAGATTTTAGTTTGCGTGAGTACCCAATTATTGAAGAACAAGACGCAAACTACAAGTTAAACAAACGTTACTCATTACATATGTAATTATTTTCTCGTTGACTTCGTATCGAATAAGTGTGTTAGTTTCTGAGAATCATGGTAAACTTTTAATGGCACCTCTATAATAGATTGCTATCTGAACAACATTCTTCTATTTGTCAAACTTCTTCGATATATGTATTCGGATATTCAGGTAACCACTCCAGCAAATCAATCAGTAATAGATGACTGGTTTCTTTACTCCATTCATACAATTACGGCAAACCAAATGAGAAAGGGTTTAAAGTTTTGCTTGAACCCAAAAGTTAGAAACGGAAATAGCTGAAAGAAAAACTTTGATGGCAGTAATAATAATGCTAAAACAAAATAGTATGTTTCTTGTGACCTACAAGGGCACAATTAAATAAAGTATTCAATAATAATCAGGCACGGAGTTAATGAACAGGAAATTAATTATATTACCAAAAACATGTACATGGAGACATAAATAATTACTAGATTATTTACTAGATCATTAAACTAGTGATTGTGAAAAATGTTTCATATTCTCATAAGATTATTATTGACACGTTTCAGACAAAAACACAACATCCCCACAGTTTAGTTACGCAATCATTCAATAAAGGAAATAGCATTTTTGTATTTTTAGCACCGCTCAGATACATTTTGAAAGAAATGTAGTAACATTCAATTTGAAAATATTTCGTTGATTCTTATAAGGTATATTCTAATTAATTTATACTTTTCTATTTTGTGGCAATACATAATTGGTTAACTCATTATTATATACCTTTATTAACTTATTTCTACATTAAAATTAATTTAATCTCACGAATTATGTAAATTCTTGTAACAACCCATTTTGAGTTGTATTAAAATATACCGTAATTTATGTTCTTCGTTCATTTAGTTGTAAATATAAGAAACAAATTTTAATTATTAGTGATTTATAGGCATGTGTTAGGCAACATAATTTGCATTTTGGTGTAACTTAAGTGTATATACTTCTTAATGGTTTATACTCTCACTTCTTTAAATTATTTTTTTCTGCTCATATTTTCGCGCAACGCGTCATCATCCAACTTCCAAAGCGTCCATTTTTTTACTTCCTAATGAATGTTTTGTTGTTTAGGAAGCCCTTTTTTGGGTTTCCACCTAAATTTTGTGAAAAGTGCCATTGGTAAGATATATTTTAACGCATTATGTTAAAATATAAAACATTTGCTTTTTGCAGGCACTTTTACTTTTCTACTTTAATTACATTTTAAGTACACAATTAATTCTACTGTTACGTACGCTTTCATTTTATGATTGCAATTTTGCATTCAATGCTGATTTGAATTTTGATCACAATTTTTTATGTGGAATTTCGAAAGAATGCAATAAACATTGTATTCAAAATTTCTTGAAGAAAAATTTATAAGAAGTAAAATTTCATTTTGGTGGTTTTCAACGTAAAGCATAGTTATTTCGAGGTGTTGCGCAATATTGGTGCAAAGATGACATCACCTTTGGTTTACATTTCCGTAATTGTTTAGATACCAGACGTTATTAAAAAGTTTGTGTACAAAATTTTCCGAAAAGGTATTTATAACCATTATTTAGTAATTTAAGGCTATAACTAGTTTTTAAGATATATTTTATATAACCCTAATTTAACTGTTAATAAACATAGTTTGTATATTTATTATTTTTTACATTTTGGTAACATTTTTTTTTGTAAACCTCGGTTTAGTTATTCCGAGCATAATTAAAAAATAACTTGGCGTCCGAGATCATTTTTATTAGTGTTACATTGCATTTTTATTATTTATGTTAAGTGGAAATAACACAGCATAAATTTGTGGTAATTAGGCCAATCAAAAAATTGAATCGGCCCACTTTATTCTTCCGACTGGGACAAAGGCATTATTTTTGGTGAAGGGGTTGTATCTCGAGTTAGTTAACGATTTGTTACGAGAACACATGTACTCATTTATTTAGCACCCATTAATTTATTAAATTTTTTAAACCTCTTCGACCACTTAGTTAATGTTCTATGTTGAAAATCGTTACTAACGCCATTTCGATTTCCGAATTTTTATTGTCTCCAAATTATTGCACAATCTATCAATGAATGCAGCCAGTAAATACATCTTATGGAACATACGTAAACCATTCTTTAAATAACTAAATTATGACATGAAGAGAAATGCTCCTGTGAGCACACTCAGAAGTTAATTACAATATGTATAATATAAGGCAGTATTGATATGTATGTAATATTTAATTAAGAATGAAAGCAATTTATACGAGGCAGGTTGGGAGGTCTGTAGGTTTCGACATTTTCAGCTTTCTTCGTTCTTCTTCATCATGAAAGAGCGTGTTTACCAGTTGATTAGGGTGTGTTATCATATTGTTTACATGTGTGGCACTGATAGCTGTGACTTCTTGCCTTACGGTGGGTATGCCTAGATCTGTATATATAGTTGCTTGGGAAATATACCAAGGTGCATTTACTATAGCTCGTAGGACTTTATTCTGCAATCTTTGGATGATTTCTAAAATTTGACGTACTAGCAGTGTCCCTGAGGGAAATTCCACATTTACAGATTGGTTGTCGGATAACTTTGAAGAGTAATTATTTGCTGTCAATCGTTAACGCTGAGTTTCTACACAGGAGCTAATATATTTGACTGAGTTTTATCCTTAATAGTTTTCCTTTGATAAACATGTGTATACGCCTTGTCAGTCTTCTGTCTAAGTGAAGACCGAGATAGTTTATGTTCCATTTGACGGTACACCTGAGCAGTGTCCACGATTCAATGTAAATGTCATGTACGTTAATTTGGTTTCATTGGATTTAATCCTCCAACGCTGAAGCCATTCGTCGAGGTAAATGAGGTGTATTTGTAGACTTTGAGAAGCAATGATGGGATCTTCGTACGATACCAATATGGTTTGAGAACTTTCAGGTAAATCTGTAGCGTAGAGAGAATATAGTATTGGACCAAGAAGACTAGCTTGCGGCACTCCAGATACGATTGAGAGAAGGTTAGAGTGAACTTCCTGATAAAGTTCTATTTGTAAGGTAAAATATTAATAGGGCATAGATTCGATGAGGGAAGGTATGTTTAAGTTTGTAAAGTAATCCATTGTCGAATGCTTGATTTATGTCTAAACACACGACTGAACAATATTGTTTAGCTGCGAATACGCGGTTGATTTGACGGACTAATCGGTGAATATGTTCTAGAGTGCCATGTGGCTTCTTAAAACCAAACTGATGATTTGTAATAAGCTGATGTTCATCAATGAGTGGTGTCATTCGATTTAGGATTTGTAATATCCTCTTTCAGATAGTTCCTTCAAAAATTTACCTGTTATAAGGTCAAACCCAGGTGCCATTTGGTATTTAATCCACGTATAACTGCTTCTACTTCTCACTGGTTTCTTTTTTTGATAAGTAAGGCCATCTGATTAGCAGTATCAGCTTCTATTGTTGGTGACTGAGATGAATTAGGTTGAAAACCCTTGGTTAGATGTTCCGTAAAGGTTATGACTTTTTGTTGATCAGTCCTTGTTCAGGTATTATGTTGTTTCCTTGTTGGTTGAATTTGTAGTTATGGATGTTTGAATTTCCTCGTGGCTTTCCAAAGGGAATAATCCGTGGCTACAGTCGCGTTTAGTGCTTCAAGGTGGTCTTGTATTGCTTCATTTCTAGCCATGAATAAAAACTTTTTTGGTTCTGTTGCACGCTTGTTACATTTTTTCGTATCAGGTGGAGCCTTTGTATGTTGCCGTTTCTTCGGTGTTTTTCTCTATTCAACCACTTTTTCTTTTAGTATTACGGGACATGCCTCTATTATACGAAGCTCTTTAGTGTCTGGTGTAGGTGGCCATGCAGCCTTAGTACAGCTTTAGTGGTATTTTCAACCACGTCTCTAAGTCTAGAATAGCTTTGAGATGAATTTCTAGATTTAGTGGATTATCTAAATTCTTTCTGAAAAGGTTCAAATTACCTATTAAAATGTAGGAGCTATTATACGTGTATGTCAGAGTTATCTCCGGGGCATGATTCAATTCAGAATTTGTTTGGATCCATGCCTTTTACAGCACAAAAGTCAAGTTAATCTGGCAGTCTATTGCGATCAGAGGGTCAGTAAATGGGTTGTCTTGTTGATTTCTTAAATTATTTTTTGGATGGATAATAAAAGCTCTCTGCCTTTAGTTGTGGTGGTTCTTGAATCCCAAGTTTTTCGTTGTAGTCGCCTCCAATCGGAAATCTGGTTCCCAACGTTTTAAAAAATGTAGTAAGTCTGATTATTTATTATTATGCCGAGGGGGACAGTATATTGCCGACAATGTAGTTTCTCCTGCAATTTCGTATTCCGCTCGTTCATAACGTTTAAATGTGCGCTTTATAATTATTGCTGTGCCCCCAAGTCGCGTATTGTCAAGGTGATTTGTATTATACACGTTATAATTTGGAATTTTAAAAAGGCTGCTATTGGCAAGGTGGGTTTCTGAAATTAGATAGAATTGGACAATACGGGAATAGAGAATATTAATTAAACTGCTCAAATTAATTTGGTACATAATTCAACGCACTATTTATTATGTGAGGACCTCTATATATTACTTTTTTAAGGAGCTTGTCTCGGAAATAGAGCTTTTCTTTGAAGTATCTGTCGTTCATGTACTTTTTTCTGGAATTTTTCTGTACTTCTCTGTGCTATTTCCTGTACCACTGGTGATATCAAGATTGTAGCCAGCTGCCTATTGTTGTGTGGTTCTTCGAAGAACAATCGGTACTGAAATTACTATATATATATATATATATATATATATATATATATATATATATATATATATATATATATATATATATATATATATATATATATATATATATATATATATATATATATATATATATATATATATATATATATATATATATATAAGCCATTACTTACCGACTGTTAGTTTATATTGACAAAATATACTGTGGCTCCTGTACAGCTAAATTTGTTAACTCTTTTCGGTGACTCAACTATAGTCATCCTGTTAAGGTTTCTGTATAAAAAAACTTAAATGTAAATTCTGATTTATATCATATGTTTCATTTAGGACTGAGATTTTGTGCCACTATCATTTAGTTTTTATAGTGATTAATTTTACAGACAGTTGCACATGAAGGTGGTTTTGTTTGAGGTAAAATCATTAACTCTTTAGCTAGACCAGTACCTATACCTTTAGGCTCAATGGTCTACGTTTTGTAGTTTTACTTGGCATTATTATGTTGCGTAAACAGTAAAGTTTATAATTAACTAATGACTTTGATGCTTTTGGTAATTTGGATACTTTTAATATTTCTTTTTCTAAATTAATATTCGTGATAGCAAGCCGTTAACTCCAGATGATTTGTCAAATTTTACAGTTTACCTGTGATTGAATAAAACAAAACAATTTCTTTTTTTATGTTTTCTGAATAAACCAATTATTACTCACTGGATACTCAATTTGTTGTTTTGATTTGTCTGTGTCTGTATATGTGCTAATTAAAACGTTCTCTTTCAACTTCCATCTCTTTTTACCTCGTTTTTGAACTTTTAGAGTTGTGTTTTAGAAAGTTTATCGCGCCTACTATTACTACTAAAAAGGCTCATGCTAACCAACATTTATACTATAAGCATAAGTTTAAATTTAGAAAGTGTGGATTGAAATTCAGGTTATCAAGGCGTAACTCAGAACATACGTTCTCAATACGAAAATCAAAAAGTGTTATTTGTATTTTACTAAAAGCGATAAACAAGATGAGGGAGTCACGTGCTGGAGCCGTACATCCGACAGCAGCTATAGGTGCTAGTGTGCACTTAATAGGGGCCATGTTATGCTTCGCAAATGTTTGGGACGTATCTCTACTTCATTTTGAGGATGCGGGGAACGAATTAAATGACTTGGTTATAGTGTGTGACAACGAGCCCATCGATACTAACCTGGAAGCGGTTATTAATGAAACAGGATCTATTCTTTTACGACTAGCGTCCTACTCTCCCGTGTTGAACCCTATTGATTTTAAAACTAGCGTTCTACTCTCCCATGTTGATCCTTATTGATTTTAAGGCTGGCGTTCTACTCTCCCATGTTGAACCCTATTGAGAGCATATTATAGATACTACTTTGTAAAGATCCTGCCTGAATCCTTACTACACGTCCCACATTATCCACCCTATATATCACACCACAAGTTTACGAGCTATAATTTTTCACCCCTCCTGGTCTATGTGACAAACACCTGGTGTATTTACATAAAATTGTACGCACCTGACTTCCACATCGAATTAATCCTGTTGCCAATAACCCAGAAACACAATACACATCGTTAATAACTACCGAAATAATTAACATTTTTGATATCAATTAAATTTGAAAACCACCTGTTGCAATTAATCCATATAATTTCAGTTGTAAACAGAGAGAGCGCATCCAGCGGAGTGTATACTGAACAGTGTCGTCCCGATCCGGAAGGATTTCCAGAATCATATTTCATTTGCTTTTTATTATTTATCTGGAGTCCTTTTTTGTTTATTAATTCATAACTAGTATTAATTTTACTTTATATCGTTATTGTTTAATAACACTCGTTTAACTTGAATGTGTGAAGGTCTCAACACTCTAAAGAGCTACCAGAAATTTGGTTGGCGACGAACTTTACTTGAAAACAATAATTGGTCAATCAAAAGTACCATTGTTGGGAGACATTGTGTACGTGTTGTTTTAGCACAGCATCATATCTTATACTGATTGCAATAAATTTAATTGATATACACTAACGCGTTCCATAGCACATAATTCTGTTAACATAATGCATACTCTGCATTTGTATTCCTATTAATAAATTTAATACGTCTGAATTACAAATGATAGTTTAGTAATTACAAAATACATTTTATGAAAATCAATTAGCAAATCTGGGTTACAATTTACGTTATCCGATATTAGTTTTAAAAAGATGAATTTCAAACTACATTCTCTCAATACAAGCTTTGTTTCTGAATTCCATGGCACGCTTGTAAGGTTATTTTGATGGACCGTGTATATGCAGTATTTTGATAGCGTGTGGAACGTATTTTGAAAAAAGAAATTTTTTATGCAGAATGTAAGTTGGTGTAAATGATGTCACTGGAATTTAATGGGACACTGTGTGTCATATAAAAGAATATGTGAATGTTGTAGAAAGATTTTTTATGTTAAAAATATTAAATTTGGTTGAAAAATAATGTTTTAGGAAAATTCTTACTGAAACATCACTGGTAAGAGACTAACGATTTGCTACTGGTCTTTTTCTGCTGTGTACAAAAGAATTGGGATTAAAGAAATGTGCCGTAAGGAATATGTATGCATATCTTTGTTTGTATAAATATTGTAACATTGTGCAATAATGGAAAATTGAATACATGTTCAATGGTAAATGCGCCGGATGTTGTTGAATTCCGCGGAAACAGGAATCGCCCACATGCGAGATATTCATGAAAGGTTGAGTCAGGGTCGGAATAACATAGGGAGTGAATATGATTGCTAATAATGGCTTTTCCGATGAGTTGTGGGTATGTTTGTAAGAAAATTCGAGATGCCTACGTTTTTCTTACCTTGGTTTGTGTTGGTTCCGTCCGGGTTTTGCACTCGGCAAATCTACGAGTGGCGCGAGAATATTGGGCAAAGGGTATAAAACCGAGAGCCCAATTGAGGCAAAGAGAGAAACGCTCGGTTAGAGCTCACATTAAGGCGAATCGCGCTTGTATTTTTTAAGAGACCTTAGAATGTCAGCGCTGGTTATGTTTGTAAAGTTTTAGTTCTGCAGTACGTATAAAAGCGACTGAAATAACCCTTATTGGGGATAAATCATATATAAACATTTGCAAATAAAAGGTTTAACTGTGAATTGAAGGGAAACAATACTGTTTTGCTTTCAAGAAATTTGAAAAGTGCTAAAGCAGATGTAACAATAAAGTAGCGAATATTCCGGTAAAACTGTTAAGGAATTAAGCGCGTGAGTGAATAATAAAGAAAGTGGAAGTAACCCTTTAAGTAACAATAATCAAAGTATGTGGTTTAAACTAGGTAGTAGTGGTCGTTATCGGCATTGATTGTCGTACGTGTACAATCGATAATAATTTAAAATCGATTGTATGAAGCAAATAAGAACTCTATTATACAAGTGGAAGTAAACATTTTTTTGTTGTGACGAAGGTTTATTTGGAGGGTAAACAATAAATCAGGTCGCCCAGGTGTTTATGAGTATTGCGCGCGAGTGAAAGACAGTCAGCTGCGCTCGCGAGTGTTACAGCAAAATGAATTAGTGATTGCGGCTGTTTCTGTATACTTTTGTGACAAGTGTGGATGAATAATCAAAGGATTGCGAGAAACAAAGCATCTCCATATTGACATCTCGGATAAGGGATTACCTATTGTAATTTGTTAGAACTAGTTTTAGATTTTGTTTAAAGGATGAAAAGTGTGATTATATTTTAAGGGAATTCTTGCTTGTTGGGTTAATAATTTCTTATTATGAGTAAAAATATGCCATAAGGTGTTTAGAATATAAGCTTTAGGGATTTTTAATCTGTAAAAATCGGTTTTTGTGGTGCTTTTCGAAAAACGTTTGTATGCATATTTATCTTTGAAAATTTGTCAATATATGTCCATTAATTAATTTACTTTTGTTTATTTTTGTCAGCTGAGCTAAAAATGTTAGCATTAACCTGTATAAATTTGTCTAATGGGTTACACCAATTAATAAATGAATTAATCTTTGAATATTTTGTGTTTAATGATTGATCTGAAATTGCTTAATGAGTCAGATGGAGTACAAAATGTAATTATTTTGAACTATTTTACAGTCACTAAAACAGAACAATAATAACAGAATATTTTAAGTAGAAATTACCGATTTGAGGTATTTACATTGGCCAATGTTTAAATGCGATGTTAAAGATAAACTATATATATATATATATATATATATATATATATATATATATATATATATATATATATATATATATATATATATATATATATGAACAACATACACTACTGGGCTGATGATTTTAATTTTAACGTAAAAGGACATTTATCAACGCTTTTAATGATGATGTTTTTATTTGTCACAAATTAAAATAACAATAAGGACTTGGATAGGTTTAACTTACACATTCAAGATGCAAGAATAGGATCAGTAACGATATGCTCAGTACCTTATAACTCAACCTCCCCTGTCGACACGATCGACTGGCCGCTCTTGATCAAGTGTACCCCTTGCAATATTCCAAAAATTCTTGTGCAAAAACAGATGGTTATATACAATTGCCCTTGTTAGAGCTATACGTAATTGAAGCAATAAAAGTAGTTTCAATAATCATTACAACAATGCCTTGCTCAACTGATACCCGTTAACAATCACAAGTTTTTTTAAACCAACCCTCTAATTACTTAAAAATGTAACAAAACCGTTCACGATTATCTGCCCCTTGAGTGTTACTAGTGCACTGGGAAAACAAAACTACACAAAAATAAGGTGTGATCTGCGAACTCTCCATAAAAATACACCGACGTGGAACGGAATAACAACCCCTCAAAACGACGTTACACAACACGTTAATCAGATTCACACACAACTTAAGCGAGGATTAACTCGACCCCCACCGTTCTAACCACCGAGTACCTTTCGGCATACGGCTTACTTAACGCATAGCTCCAAACAGAATGCCTCTTTCACGACTCGTCCAGAATTCGCCATTTTACACCTTAAGAACCCCAGCCAATCCCTTTACTAAAATTCAGTCAAACCATTCATGTGGTAAGAACGAGAGAATTTTCGTATATCCAAAGTAGAAAAATACGTCCTCAGCATTAGCCTCCACCATCAAGATACAACGCAAACAGAGGAAATCCAATATGTTTTTGTCGTCTCCACTGCCTTGAAAAATCAAACCTAACTTAATATGCAATAAAATCTATATTCGCCTCAGTTTCAGCCTCTAACTAAATTCTACGTATCAGGTCGTTCCAGTAAACTTTTCTGACTTAATGACTTTACACGATATCATCCAGTGATTTTAGCTACAGAGAAATGATTTTTAAAAGCGTAATTTCCACTTAAAAACCAAGCTGACAAATCAAAAATCAACTAATAAAAGGGTTATATACTAAAATAAAAACTCCTTTTTTTTAATTCCTTTTACTACGTTAAACTATCAAGAAGCGCAAACAACTATTCTTAATACTATATATATATATATATATATATATAGTATATATATATATATATATATATATATATATATATATATATATATATATATATATTCGATTTTGAAATTTCAGTATATTTAAAAAATAACAATCACAGTTAAACCGAATATCAAATAATTTACTACAAGCTTCCATAGACTTTACATCGCCAATTCCACCAAAATGACTAAAACCAGTGGTTCCCAAACTTTGCTTATAAATATACCTATATTTCCAGAACCTTACAACAAAACTAAAAATCTTAATTTTCCACTATATGCGCGGTGATAAACTCCGAAATGAAGAAAAAAGACTCGCTCCATGCTAAGAAACCTTGTTTCGATTCGCGGTGAGGAATCTGCCCTCTAGCGGTCGCACTTCTTTCTTGTAGCCTGCAAACACCTAAAGTTTTTTTTAATTTCTTTATTTGTTTTAGGTTTCTTTGCAAATATACTTCTACAGAAGATGACCTACCGCAAAGTTGGAGTGATAGGAGCCGTACTGTACTTTCTTGGATTACTAGCAACTAGCTTTGTTATAAATTTACATCAATTTATACTTTCATTTTCAGTAGTGCAAGGTTAACAAAGTGATAAAAGACACAATTGGAAATATTTGTTTAAATTACAGCTTTGGGTTTTGGCTTAATGCTGCCCTCCATGTTAACAGCATTTAACCTTTACTTTGATAAAAGAAGAACTGTAGTTTATAATGTTGGAAGCATTTTAATAGTATTAATATGTGTAACATATCCCTCCTTTGGTTCATTTCTTATGGAAAATTATGGTTTTCGTGGGGCCAGTGCAATTCAAGCTGCTATTGGTTTAAATTGCTTACCGGCTATGTTATGCTTGCAACCAGTGAAATGGCACTTGAAAAAACAAAAAATTGATGGTAAGGTATTCATTTCTCTATGCAATAAATACACTTACGAATGTTTAGTTGAATTAAGCAGAAACAACATGGCCGATAGTGAAGAATCAGACATGTTTACTGCTAATAGTGACCCACAGCAAAGTTCACACTTACATAATAGTTTCAAGAGCTCTAGTTGTTTGTAAGAGGTAAGTAATCTGGACTTCTTTCAGTTTAACCTTTTTCCTTTTAGGAATTCAATAATTAAATTGTTAGATTTGGGATTAGTTACTGATGTAGTGTACGTTAATATTGTTGTTGGAATTTCTTTATGTTTAGCGGCTGATACCGGTTTTCTAACATTATTTCCTCAGCTGTTAACACATTTTGATATTACTCCTTCAGATATAACTATACTTATGACAATCCATTACGTAGGAGATATTATAGGGAGAATAATTCTGATTACCCTGACAGCTTGCATTGAAGTGAAAAATCGAAACCTATTGTTATTTGGAGCCATTTTTGTAGCAATCTTTCGTACAGGTAAGTCTCAAAATCAAAATTCTGTTTTACACATTACTAATTTTAGCTTTTGTGTTACATCACTCCTTTTGGTGGCTCTCTATCTTTACAGCCTTGATGGGATCGCTACGCAGTCTGTTTTACACTACTTTCCCCTTAATTTTTGCTGAATTATACACAAAGAGATTTGTCACTGCTTTCTCGTTGTTTATGATTGTTTGTGGGATTATTTCCCTATGTAGTGGTATATTTATCAGTAAGTATAACGTCAGTTTACAAATTCAATATTGTAGGAAACCATTGTAGACCTGGTCAAAAATGTCACATCCAACGATACTATAGTTGCACATCTACTAACCATTATGAACTTACTGTGTGCAGTACCTTGGCTACTAGAGTTTTTCTGTCTTAATGCAATTAAGAAATGATATATTGTGAACACCTTTTATAAGCTTCCCTTGTTAATATGCTCAATAAACATGTACTATTCTAAGCAAACCGCTATCAATATCCGTGTTATGAGAATATCTTGTACCATTAGGTACATTCAGCACTATTCCGTACAACATCGCATAGATAACCCAACATCGACGTGCGTAATTTGATTTTGCGTATTTTAGTCCACATTCAAAATTTCTTAGTAAATTGGGTGAAAATATAGATAACAATATTACCCTAGGTAAAACTCCTGTGTCCAGCTATCGATCCTCTTATAACATTCTTATTATGTACTTATTTTCTAATTAAATCGTCCATTTTCCATACGCATAACTAATCATTTAACTCTTCGTTATATCTTTATTCATCTAGTGGTAGAATTAGAGTTTAACTTGATAAGAGATAATCTCTCCTAAATACATAAATTCTCTAGGTGTAATTTTTAATTAAACGACCCAAATAAATTGGGATATATAATTGGGCATTTAAGTGGTGTATTTTTATATTTATATTTTATATAAATTTGTACCTTTTTCAACGAACATGTCTGGAAATAACTTTTTTCTGTGTTTATATGTGAAAGTACTTCAGGACTCTTTATTTTTTGGACTTTTCTGCATTATTTTCTGGATACTGATGATATCAACGTTATGATCATAGCAGTTTGATTGCTTCTAAAAATAACTTCTACGATTCTTACTAAAATTACATGGTCACATCCTGTCTACATTCACGAATCCTTGCAAATATTGCAGGCTTACATTCCATTAATATACGTAATTTGATTGTAATCTCATTATATTTAGAATTTACATCAGTTCCACATACATAAAGACAAAATTTACATCGACTGGGGCTTGAATCTCGATGGCGCAGTTGGTTAGCGCGGTACTCTAGCAAAGTATAGGTCTGAGGTTCGAATCCTTCTCGAGGTGCACCTTTATTTATGTATTTAATAAAATTAATAAAAAATTTTAATTATATATTTTGCTTGTTTCTTTTTAATCAAATTCTTATTGCTTGTGCTCATTAGATTACCTATCTACCTGCTTTTTCCGATATCCAAACTAGGTCTTGACTTTTTATTCTGAAATATAATTGATAACAGTATCAAAGTTAGTATAACTTTTATCTATATATATATATATATATATATATATATATATATATATATATATATATATATATATATATATATACGACAAACTGGCCGTATTGACTGAAGTTAATACGGCCATTTTACAACATATTAATTTAATAATATGCTACCTAGTCATAATAAAAATAGATTATGGCTATCCCGACAACGTTTCAACAAAAAATCCAATGTGTATTCATATTATATGATTTAAAGAATTACTACTAATTTTGATGTTCTACTTTGTGAACCTAACACCATACACTTTCTCAGATCTTTAGGTTGGTTCATATTTATACAAACTATTGTTGTAAATTACTCAAATATTGATTTTATGGTGAACTTAGGAACACAACGTACTAATTATTCTGTAGCATTTTCAATCATTTTTAGTTAATTTTTACATTTATTTAAAATTCTGGCCCCGTTATTTCCTTCTACGCAAAATTACCTCCATATCAAAGAAAATCATCCATCAAGCGATTGTCTCGCAATCTGCGTGAACTAAATGACCCACCCGATTATTTTCATATATAAGATTACAGCTCTACTCAGCAAACAAGGTAGTTGGAGAGGGGATACCGGCGCTATAGTAGCTTTTAAGGTACAATCCGGAAAAAAATATTTGGGCGCTTAATTTAAATGCGTATAGTTGGATACACATAAGTGTATTGTGTGCTGCATAACCCGTGTAACTAATATTTTCTTGACAAAATCACAGATGTTCACATAACTTTATTAAACTTTAAAAAATAAACATTAATATAAAATATTTAGTAACAGTATTAAGCTTTACAGAAACAGTTTTAAATATTTTAATTTAAGATCTACAATTCATTTAGATTAGAATGTAATTACATTTTGATAGTTTATCGAGTTACTTGTTTGACAAAGCTCACCAACACAATGTAATTGTTAAGTTAAAATCAAAATAAACTGAATACATATTCAAACAATCGAAACGAAATCATATAACAATCAAAACGTTTAATATATCAAGGCAAAATTCTTAATCTTCAACTTGTGCCATCTTCCGACAAACCAGTATTTACTACAAATTCGAAACTTTCCATTACTTCGCCAAGTAATCCATCTTTCTCCCACATTTCTTGAGCCAATCGATCCACATGCTTACAATGTTTTTCCAATCCTAATGCTGTGATTTCAGCAAAGCGTTTCTCTCTAGCACCTCGATTTCCTTGGCGCTTTGCTGTACGTTGTTGATTGCGACCTCGTGTTTTACCAAACTCCATATGAACTCAATTGGATTAAGGGATAATCTTAAAACATAAAAATTACCTTAAAATTACATTTTTATAAAAATTCTTGTACATACCTTTATTCCACAAATGAGACAACAAACGAATTCCTAAAAAAAACTGATTTTAACAAACAAGATTAATATAATGAACGGATTAAGTAATAAAACGCTCGCGGAAAATGTCAGCTGTAAACTGTAATAATTTACTTTTAACTGTGAATGTACCACCTTAGAATTCTCAAATATGATTGGACAAATAACTTGCCGCGTCAAAAGTTTCAAATGCATTATTTGCTTTGACATATTTTCCGACTATCTTGTTTGCTGAGTGAAGCTGTATAATCGTTTTAGGGTAACTATGCAAACTCTTTTTTAAACGTTCATAACGAAAACAGGCGAGGTTGTAAAAACCTTTTTTTAGGAGAAAAGATAGGAGAATCGATTTTTCTAGTCAAAAATGGCATACAGTGTAGCACAAAAAAATTGCAGCGATTTAAAGGGGTCGAAATGGTTGCCGCTGGCGCCCTCTAGAAGCCACAAATAAATTGACCAAAAATTTGTATTTGTCATCTCAAACCGTATACGAAATTTCATGAAATTATTTCGAAACAGTCGAAAGATATTGAAGAAAACGCGATTTCTTTTTTCAACTGTGACACCCTGTATCTCGGAAACGAAGCATTTCCGGACCCATGTACACATGAACTTTTTTGCTTAGAATGATGAGTTCTAGTACTTTTTTAATTTTGGCGGATTAGATAAGATTCACCCTGTATAACATTCATATGTGTCAGGTTATATGAAAACTACGTGTTTGTAAAATAATTTAGGTTGTTGAAACTTGCCATATTCAGTTAAAATATCAGAACCTGTACAAAATGTTTTTAATGATAGCAATAAAGAAACGTCACACTCTTTAATGTATTTGTAATGTATTTTTTAAAATAATACACCACTTGCTTATGATTTTCACTTATTTCAGATGGTATTTGAAATTTTGTGGTTGGCGTATGTGCCAAATAGATTTGATTTACTTCGATCTGACTTATCATATTTTTTAGTACTTAGTACCAACAGTCAATCATATACCTTGACTTTTGGATAATCTCTTTGTGAGATACATCCGCTATAATGTTTTCTAATTTTTTGTGAGATACCTTTTGCTACAAAAAGATTCAATTACCGCGACAAGTTGTTCATCATCGACACTTTCCCAATCTTGCAGTGCCCACGTTCACGGCGAAACTAACTGTCTGTAGGACTTAAAAATTGTTCCACAAAGTCTGTTTTTATCTCATGAAAAATGCACATTTCTAAAAAAATTCTTTCAATTTTCACTGGTATGTAATTTTGGTACCTGTAGTCCTGCTATAAAATTTTCGCCACCGCGATGCATTGTTTTCTTGAAATCGTCTCTTAAAATCGGCACTTTCTCAAATTGTCACAAGTACATTTTTCTTAAAGGTTCGTCTAAATTCAGTTAATGTATCTCTATAAATCCCACCCATGTCGACACCCAAATCCTTTTTGCCGTTTGACAAATGAATATTTCGTTTCTTCTTCTTTCTACTAAACTTTGGATAAAGATATTGCCCTCGTAGAAATCACTTAACGCATAATCATTAACATTTGACGTGTTTGTTTTTTGGAGTTGATTTTTTACGTCCCTTAACTATGATTCTTGAAATTCCGTTACATTTACAAGAGTGTTGATGATGTCTCCTGGAGAAGTTAATTCATGAAGGTAAATGCTAAAGTCTGTGTCCAATTTGAGAGAAATTACGTCTTTTGACGGAAGTAGTGATAAGGGGCCAGTTCTGGACCAGTTCAAGGTCACTCGCCCTTTGAGCTCTTCAAGGTCAAACTTTTGTCAGGAAATTAAAAATTTTGTAGCTGTTCAAGGTCAAAATAACAAGCTGAACGGGTATCATATTACATTTCTTAGAAATATAAAAATAGAAATGGAAACAAGAGGAATGACAGGTTGTTGTTATGCTAAAAAGTAGACCAACGTCAATTGGTACTTATATTGACTAAATTGAGTCAAGATCAAACAGTTTTCAGCTCGTGAGGGTAGTTTCATGTTACAATTCTTAGAACACTAAAAATAGAACCAGTTCATGGGAACAAACATTTTTTCAAGGTTAGTGTTTTCAAGCATGCAGATTTTTAATAAATAGTTTCGTTGGGTGCGCACAATTCACTAAACTTTTTATTAGCAGAAATGATGAAAGTAGTAGTACGCACGATACGAAGACAAAGTAAAGAAAAAATATTTAGTATGGACGATAAAAAGAAGAGGCTATATGAGTTACTAAATAAAATAAAAGAATTAAAACCTGATTTAAAGTTTTATGAAATAAATGGAAAATTGAATGATCTTCAGCTTAAGAAGGCATCAAAGAAATAAAAACGTTTTATATTTATATGTAGTAATGAATAGTTTTGTAATATTAAAAAAAACAAAAAACCTATTTAATTAGAGAGTCATTAGAGTTATTTATGGGTGTAGTTAAATATTGTTATTTTTGGTATGTACGTAGCAAATAATGTGCCTAGAAGAAAAATATTCAACCACAACAAAGAAGTTTGATGCTTTGAATACATGAAGTAATGCATGATAAAGCGAGCGACCGAGTTCTAAATATAAACCGTAAAACAAAAGCTTTTTCATGATAATATAATTATATATATATATATATATATATATATATATATATATATATATACAGGGTTATTCACGTTATTCGACACGGAAGATTATGGCCAAACGACCTGACTTTCAAAAAGTTTTATTTTTGGAGTTAATGTACACCTACATGCGGTACATTATATATATATATATATATATATATATATATATATATATATATATATATATATATAGGTATGGAAAAACATTATTGCGGGTCTGACTTATAAGCTAGAAAGAAACCCAATAAGCATTATATGAGTGTGAGAGAGACATAACTTTACTGATGTTGCGACTTGTACATATTTGCATGTAGGCACAAAATGTGAACTACTTAAGCCTCCTTCAATCTCTAGCTTCAACATTTCTAACGAAACCAAAGCAATTAAGATGATGTTGAAAAGTCGCGTGTTCTTTGAAACTATTAAGATAAATTACTCAAACACCGAAGTTTATTGTAATTGCCAATTTATGACATGGTTCGATTGCTACTCGTAAGATGAACCAAGAAGAAACTTACGAGAGCTACAAACAAGAATATTAACATTTATATTGGTAGTATAACTTAAGTTTAAGGTTTCACTTTAGCATTATAATTCTTATTGAAGAACCACTAGTTTTAAAAATGAACAGTATACACTTTTTTCAAAACTCTACAGGATTTTAGATAAGACCTCCACCTTACGCAAGACAGTAACCCAATCTGTGATAAAATTCAGATTATAACATTTCTTGGGTGATGCTGTTTAAAGAGTCTGTAATTTTGACACGAAGTTCGTCCAAATTGTTAGCACGTTCATGCCTGTACTCATAAATTTGGTGGGATACGTATTCCCAAACAAAAAAGTCGTTCGGCGCGATATCAGGTGAGCGAAGAGGATATTTAATAGTACCTTTTCCACTAATAACACGGTTAGAGAACGTAGTTTATTGCAGTATGAGCAGGACAGCGATCTTACTGATACCAAATGTCATCAAAATTTATATTGAGGCGTTGAACAGCTGGAACTATCTGGTTTCTAAACAGTTCTAAATATTGATGGAATTGGCCAGTTTTCAAAGGAAAAAGCAATCCTGCCCATTATTTCTTGTGCAGTGCTTCCTGAATAATACCACTTAGTAATCTGTATTTTTCTTCACCGGAATACATGAGTATTGAGTCGGACTTGGAAAAACACTGATTGTCAATTCTCGTTAACAGGAGCAATTAAATGTGTCATTGAAAATAATAGCCTATTCAAAAAACGCATGTATGTCATCAGCGCTTTTAGTTTGTTGTGTTTGTGATAAAATGTACGTATATGTTTGTAACTTAACGTGCATTTCGTGCAGCGTGTGTTGCATATCTAGTTGCATAAAAACATGCATTTAATTTTTTTAGTTAGAACTCATACGCATATCCTTCGAGTTTCAGACATGTTCACGCGCAAAGATCTTAGCATCGTTTTGGGTTGAGTGAAGAAGGTGGATGTAGCATCCATTGTTTCTTTTTTTATAAAGTGCCATATAATTGTATGGTAGGTTGTAAAAAACTATTATATTAAAGTTTGAGACGTTTACTTTTTCCAAGAACTTTTTATTTTTTAATATTTACTTTAATTTCACCTTTACTGATACTTTTTACACGTTATATACATCTACGCAATTATTTTATTGTTAAATCTAATTTACGGTATTAGAACGATTAATCAAGAATTTACCCATTTGGGAATTACAAAGTATACAAATCCAGATTTATTTCAACCAGAAGTAATATTACGCATTCATTTTTTAAACGCTGGTTCAGCATATGCATCCATTTCGTTATCTATAGTGTGTCCAATAATAAGGTATTCTGAGTCCATTAATTATTCACAACATTAATAATTATTCATCGTTTTTAACGTTAGTAACATTAGCTTTAAGATATTTCAGTTTATAATTAGTTATAGGTTGTGTTAATAAAACTTGTAGAAATTTTCTTTTAAATTTATTGTATAATGGTTTATTTGTTTATTCCATATTTAAAAATAAGTTGGCGTCCGAGTATTTAATAATTATTTTCAGGAAGAAGCAGCCCCGATTTTAAATCGAACATTTCTAGGTACATGTAAATATTTTTTGGTTAATATGCCATATCGATAATTCTAAGAACCTCGCCCAATTTAATCTACGACTGGGCAAAAGGGCCAAATCTTCTTGTTATTTCCCAAACTGTCAAGTAGCTAAAATTTGTAGCCATGGATGTAGAAGTATACGCAATAGAACTTTAGGATTTGTACACGATTTAAAGGGTGTTTACGGTATCCTATCTCGTTGAAAAATCTGGAACACTGGAACTGTGGCAGGATCTGTAACAAACAAAATACACCCACGTACCACACAAAATTAAAAAACACCGTACGCGTAGCTATTGAAACGCGTTCGGTGTTTCTTAATTTTGTGTGGTACGTGGGTGTATTTTGTTTTTTATTCTGTCTCACTTAGCACGTGAACTGATTGTACTGTCTTGGTTTTACTTATTATAAGTCAGACCTGCGATAATATTTTCCATACAATATATATATATATATATATATATATATATATATATATATATATATATATATATATATATATATACAGGGTTATTCACGTTATTCGACATGGAAGATTATGGGCAAACGACCTGACTTTCAAAAAGTTTTATTTTTGGAGTTAATGTACACCTACATGCGGTACATTTTAAAATTATTTTCACAAGTACAGGCTGTTCCAAAAGTATGAAACATCAAAGTTGCAATTTTTTCAATGGAACAGCCTATATATTATTGCATTTTTTAGTTTCTAATTTAGGTTCTAATTCTTCTTGTTTTCACGGAAAATGCACATTTTCAAAAAGCAAGTTTATTTAAACAAATTTAATAGTTAACAAGTCACCATGGAAATTGGGAAACACAGAATTATTGTTTGTAACTGTCAGTTATTCATAAAAGTCTGCAAATCGCTTTGTCTGTTCGTAAATCGTTCACTTCGTTTTGTAGTGGTAATTTGTGCTGTATTTAAAGTTTATTTGTGGAAAATGAGAGTTTATCCAAAAATAGAACGGATTGACATGATTCTTATTATCGGAGAATGTAACCAAATCGCCTTACTGGCATCACGAGTTCAAAGATTTCCTAACAGGAAACATCCAAACAAAGCTGTTATGGAAAGATTATGCTCTATTTTAACGAACTGGAAGTGTTCATTACGATAAACCATTGAACAGAAAACCTCTGACAGAAAATGAAGAAACCGAATGAGCGGTAATTGCTTCTGTGACCGAAAATTCATATGTAGGACAAGACTAATATGCGTAACGCGTTAACATTAGCCAAGTGTTTCGACAATTCTTAAAAAGCGCAGTTATCATGATTATAAAATCCAGCTCCATCAAGAACTTTCTGAAAATGACTTCAGAAATCGAATTGAATTTTGTAAGTGGGCGTTAGACGGAGTGACCGAAAATGAAACTTTTTTCAATTTTGTACTATTTAGCGACGAGTGCACATTTCATAACAATGGATTTGTTAATAGACGTAATTCTCATTATTACGCTGATTCCAATCCGCATCAACTTATGCGGATTCATAATCAACACAGGTGGTCAATAAATGTGTGGGGTCGAATAATGGGTCAATATTTACTTGGGCCTTATTTTTTTGAAGAACATTTAAATGGTACATTGTTCTTAAATTTTTAAGCAAGAGAATTCCCAGTCCTGTTACAAGACATACCGTTGAACATGCGGCCAACAACTGAAGGGGGCCCCCGCACACTTCCATCATGAGGTTCGAGATTTTTTAAATACAAATTATCAAAATCACTGAATTGGGAGAAATGGATATCAGAATTGGATTTCTTCTTATGGGGATATGTAAAAACAACCGTTTACAAGACACCGCCAACCACACCAGAGAATATGAAGTAACGTATTAGGGAAGCATTTCAAAGCATAAGCCCGGAAATGTTAGTAAATGTTGATAGAGGTTTCGAAAAGAGGGTATGCTGGTGTTTAGAGACAGACGGTCGTCATTTTGAACACTTGCCATAAGAAATGTTTTTACAGTTTTTCCACCATTCTATTACTTTCATCATTATTTTAATTAGTAAGTAAATTGTAGTATATCATTATTCAAATTTGTTTGCCTAAACTTGCTCTTTAATGCTAGCAATTCTGAGTTGCCAAATTTCCATAGGCGTCTTGCTAGATGTTTAATTTGTTTAAACAAACAAATCTGCTGTTGACATAAAATACATGGTCTTCTAATTAAACTAATCAGGTTATTACTATTTAAAACATAAAATTTTTGAGCCATGATTTATAAACACTTTGTATATGCTAGTCAGTGTTTTATTCAGTGCGTCATGATACATAGTCAAATAGTAAGCTAAGTGTAAAGTTTAGTTGACTAAAAAGTGAATACTTGTTGAGCACTTAAAGTTTAAAATTATTACCATATTTTCAGAAAATGCTAAATACTTCAACACATGTAAGGTTTAAGTCGGGTAAAACTCTTTTTCTTATTTTGATCGCAGAAACTAAAAATGCAATAACACATAGGGTGTTCCATTGTGCGTGTGCGTGTGCGTGTGCGTGTGCGTGTGCGCGTGCGTGTGTGCGCGTGTGCGTGTGCCTGTGCGTGTGCGTGGCGTG
Source organism: Vesta saturnalis (assembly GCA_036346205.1). NCBI lineage: Eukaryota > Metazoa > Arthropoda > Insecta > Coleoptera > Lampyridae > Vesta > Vesta saturnalis. Next base: position 1,862,424 of record JARFJB010001149.1, on the reverse strand, counting down.
TGCGTGTGCGTGTGCATGTGCGTGTGCGTGTGATTGTGCGTGTTCTTGTGCGTGTGCGTGTGTGTGTGTGCGCGCGTTTGGGCGTGTGCACGTGTGCGCGTGTGCGCGTGTGTGCGTGTGTGCGAGTGTGCGTGTGCGTGTGTGTGTCTGTGCGTGTGTGCGTGCGTGGGTGCGTGCGCGCGTGCGTTGTCTCGTGCGCGCGTGCGTGCATGCGTGCGTGAATGCATGCGTGCGTGTTTGTGTGTGTTTGTGTAATATTTTCATTAAGCATACTGTGTTATGTGAATTAATATTATACTTAGCATTTATAACATCTTCAATGTCTTTATAAATGTCATTGTCACTACCATGGAATTCTTTCTCACGAAAACGTCCGTAGTCAACAACCTGTATGAACTTTTCATAATGCACCAGACTCTAGGATTCAAGTATTTCCAGTCCATAGCTTATTATATCCTTTAAATAGCATAGTTCTTCTACATTATGAGCATTTAATGTGCACGAACAGCAGTTGTAGTTTTCTACCATGACAGTTTTCAAAACTGGATCACATCCTTTAGTCAATTCCCAATTGTAATCATAATAAATACCAATATTGCTAGATAGAGATTCATAATGTTGATCATAAATTATGTCTTTTTCTTCGTTTACATTTGTAATTCTACATATGAATGCCATCCTAGAAACTCATTCCACTACTCAATGCTCATTCCATTCCTTCATATCCAACACTAAATTATTGATTTGATCACAGCTGCTACACCCCATACGCACTACTGGTCTAAGGTTGAGGTGTGTACTGTATCCAATTTCCAATTGTTTTGCATGATGAGTATCCTTCGATTGCTTATAATAAATACAATCGATTAAGTATTCATTATCTACTTGTTTATACACTTCCAATAAATCATCCTTATGTAGACATGATTGCCATTCAGTGTTAGAAGAATAACCTTCATGTTGTTCTCTTCATTTTTATTTTTACTACTACTGCTACTACTAGCATCACTACATTGACCGCACCAACCGCTCAATGTTAAATTATTATTCATGTTGTTATTGTAACTATGTGGGGTTTCCATATATAATGGTGAATTTCTGAGTTTGGATCGTTCCAGAAATGATTTTATTGCTGGTTGCATTACAACAACTTTACTTGCTCGCAATTTCACGAAGACTAAACACTGTTTAGTGATAAATGATTCTAGTCAACGCACGCGTAATTTACATATGGTGGGGTTGTAGCACTACTATTAAAAACAAAATGTTATATTTGTGTTTCCCCGGCTGTACCCAAACTACTTATGAACTTATCCTTTATGTTTAGTAACGTTTTAAATTCTTCAATTCGAGTTTCTTTTTTGAAATACTAATAAAAGCGCTGAGGTAAACATTTAAAATCCTCCGTTTCCATCACTATACGTTCGCCGTACCTAGTATTAATTACAGCGACATTAGCCACTTTCTACTTTTTCGATATCTCGAGGTCACTCACGTTTTTAAAGGGTTTCCAATGGGTGCTTTGGTTTAACCCTGATAATTCCATGTTTAACCATGAAGCCAAAATTAATTAGATAAAGTTGAAAATGCTTGAATTGTGTATTATTGATATATTTATATTTTTTGTATTTTTTTTTCAAGTTGGCATTTATACTTTAATAATTTAAAAAGCATTGCACGTCATTAATTCTAGACGTAACTATTACACGTCCTTGACAAATATGATATGTAATAAAACACATGTGCGATGCTGGTCAACTAACCTTAAGGGAATAAACCAATTAACAGACTATTCTTTACTGTTATTGCAATCATGTTTTTTGTATGATGAATAGAAGGTTTCCATATTCCAAGGGTTGTGATTTGAAATGCTGCCCTCTACAAGTTGAGGCTGTTTTCAATAGTACTATCATCTCTCCCAATGTACTTATTATAATAACTAATAACTGTTTGTGGTATCCACATTAACTCAATTGGATTGAAAATGCAATGGCAGGGAGGTAAGGCAAAACTGTGTTTCTATGCTGCGGCGCAGGTTGATCAACTGCACACACTTTCGGTGGTTCATGTCAAGACAGAAATAAAATAGAATGAGACAATACAAATTTATTTCAGAAAAAACTTGTGCAACTTTGACTAAAAGTTCAGTTTTGAAGTAATTTTCTGAGCATTGTATTGCATTATTGTGTAACTACGATTGAATATCCGCTTTATTCACGAAGTATTCGGGATTTTTGTTAGCAACGTGATACGAGATAATGTGCATTGTCTAGGACGATTACACAGGGTTTTTTCTAAATTTATTAATAGTTGTTACAAGTTTTTATAGTATTTTTTATATTTATACGAGTACTCTAGCAAAGTACTGGTCGTAGGTTCAAATCCTACTCGAGGTAAACTTTTTATTTATGTATTTAATAAAATTAATAATAATTTTTATTAATAATTGATTTTCGAACCAATGTAAAAAGTTTTCACAGTCTATTTCTCCATGGTAATCACCAGTACTGCATTATGACGCAAATATGGGATGTGTACCAGAAATGAATTTACTTTTACAGCCCATGTGCAATGTATCTTCAACGTCAATATGTAACATTTGTATAAGAAATAATAAACCTTACCTTCTGCCGTCAGTTTTAATGCCTTTAACACTCCTTTTATCACCACCTTGCCGTGATTTTCCAATCGTGCCATTTTGAAAATTCCAAGATTCATCTAAGGAAACAAATTAGTGGAAACCGATTTCCTTTAAGGAATTTTATTTTTTTAAAAAGAACCTCTTCCGGACAATCTAGCGTAACTCCATCAAACCGCCGCGTTATTAATCTTTTTGCCATTTAAAACCTATTTCTTGTAATAACGCATACAAGGACGATTTTTTACAGCCTTCAAAAATTTGTCTGGCTTGAAGTTTAGCATGGAAATAGACAGGTAAAGATACCTTACCACAATTGAAATGTTACTGTCTGAATATATCCTTGAGAAATTTTACTCACCGTCGAAATATTTAACTTCAACGCTGCTGCGGCCCGCTACAAATTAATAGAATTAGTGTAATATACAGCAATTTGACATTTATTAAATAATTGCATGGTGTGCAAAAGATTAGATTGTTTGCCGACGGACAGGTAATTCGTATCTTCCAGCGGATAGGGTCTTCTGAAGAGTTGAAAAGGGTTAAGACGGCATGCCATAGTCCTCTTACCTAAAGATTACCAAAAAAATTATATAAAATTTAGACAAGTACACATATTAGGAACATATTGGCAAGCTTATGACATGAAAATCTTTGCTAGATACTGTTAAAAAAGTTGAAGGGAAGACTGGACAAGAAACGACCAATGTAACTTTTATTTTGAAGTTCTAAAAGACCAAGTTACTTTTAATGAACAACATAATGAAGATGCCAGTTATGCCACTGCTAAGAAGTAGACCGTGAATCAAAACATTAGCTTTGGTTTAACCGACACTCGTGATGTGTTTTCAAGTTATAATTGTTATTTGGTTTACAACTACATTGTTCTCATTTAAAAATAAATATTTTTGTGCAGCTTCTTTAATTCCGAAAAATTGTAAATAAGATTTTGTTTTCAAAACGCAAAAATTAACTACTTATCATCACAATGAAACAAGTCCTAGAGTCTTTTTGAATTTCTCGGAGATAAAGCATTTTCCATAAGTGATATTTTTGTCTAAAAAGTCGAATGCACCAACTTTTCTAAATAAAAATAATTAGCCTTGTGAGAATTGTGATAACGTTGTCACAAACTTTTCTGCTTTTCCCAAAAAGTACTTTTTGTGACGTGTTGCGGTATAAATTTTACTGGTGGATAGTTGACGGACATGACACTGGTGTTTTTCTAAAACAAAGTATACCTGTATACCCTTTGATTAAAATTACTTAAGCAACGTTGTAATTTGATACGTCATAAAACATTATGATGTGATATGTCAAATTTACTATATGTCTAATATTGAAGTTTTAAACGTCCCTCTGACAGCTTATTGTTTTTCTTTTTACAATGATGCTTATTTTCGTTATGAGCCTATTAAAATAATATATTAAAACACAAGTATCATAAGTCACTCTATTGACTCCCGTATCAAGGTTTGGGACCCGAGGAGCGTAGCGATATAAGAATGTCATTATAGTCTAATCTCATAACTTAAGAATGTTAGATAATATTATATTCCTTCATTCATTCTGTTACAGCGCAATGAACACACATATTTACGTTTACAGTGTAAATTTAATCATTTAATAATTTAAGAATAAATCTGATCAATAGACTTCTACTCATTAACATTTTCTTATTAAAATTGGTTCATAATTCAAGTATCAACGAAGATAATAATATAGTTGTATCAATTGAATATTTATAAACATGTATTTTTCTTAAATTTAATAGATTTGCTTAAAATAACGCTCATAACATTAACTTTTTAACGTTCTGTCGAAGTTTACGCATGTTATAATTTTTGATTAAATATCTAACCTGGATTTAATCAACTGACATGTCAAAATATTACACCAGAAAAGACACTACAAAAGTTACCAGAAACGATGCTTTTAAGATGCTTCTAAACGCACTACAAACGATGAAAAAAAGGTTTACATAATTATCCAAACAAATGTATACAGGTTGTCCATTTAGTGTGTAATTGTCCGATTATGGGCTCCCAGACTACTTGTCCGAAAAAGTGTGAGCAGGCTTCCCAAATAGACTAAAAGTTGGTACATTTTAAAAATATTTTCATATATGCAGGGTGATTCAGAAAAACGTGGCCAACCAAACCTTATTTGGTTTAACTGGAACACACTATATATTTTTGCACCATCGAATAACTCTTGAAATTAGGGGTACATTTGACGCGTATTTCATATCCCTAGCTTCAGCGGTTTTCGAGTTATTCGCATTATTTCAATATTACACGGTGTCAAAGAAATTAGTGTACCGTGGAAGTTATTGTAGAGATACAAATGATGTTCTGAGGTGTTAAATTCTGAGTACGGCCTACTAAGAACCATTACCAATACCCGAAAATATTGTACAGGGCGTCCGAAAAATTTGGTTCAAACTTTGACATCACAAATATCGGTAAGCTCAATTTTTTCAAATGGAAACCACCATTTTTTATGTCACTAGTGAACTTTCCTTTAAGAATCAATAGGAAAGTATCTGATATACCCTATACCTAAAATAAGCAGTTTTTGATTTATTCGATAAAAACCAATTTTTGTTAACAAAACGCGTTAGGAAATTCCTTTTTTGTAGAGTAGGCTATGAGGATTGGGATAACAAATTTCTTACGTTTGAATTGCTTCTGTGACCATCTAATGGGTGCCTTTGCAGCTGAATAACAGAATACTTGCATGCAGTACATTATTATATCATGAATTTTCTCGTTTTAAATGTGCATTTTAGCAGAGATGGCTGAGGAATGGTTGTTTTGCTAACATGACATTTTGTTTATTATTTACTTGCCAAACAAAATGGCTTTATTGTCATAAACTTCGTTAATTTAAGTTGTTTGTACGTATTAGTAAAGCAATGAATCAAACAAATTATTCAAGACAACAACTTGTGAGCATGACGTATGTAATAGGAGAAAGTGATGGAAATTGTTTGTTAGCGTCACGACTCTATGTTCAAAAATATCCAGATAGAAGACATTCCTCAGGTAAAGTGGTTTGAAAATTAAAAGACCGCTTTGAAAGAACAGTCAACGCAAACTATGAGAAAAAAACAAGAAGCAAATTTGTTTTACATGAAGAAAATGAATTGGATATTACATTATCCGTGGTCGAAACTCCAGAAATAAGTGTACGAGAAGTTATCAGGAATCCAGATATTGGAAAATCCTCCATATCTAAATGTATCAAAAAGAATAAACTACATCCCTATCATGTGCAACTCCATCAAGACCTCTCCGCTGATGACTACATTCTACGAGGTAACTACGGTCTAGAACGTTTAGGCGCGCCTCTTTAGGCGCGCACCGTTAGGCACACGCTTTTAGACACAGAGTCATTAGGCGCGAGCTCTATTAGGCGCGCGAACTTTTAGGCGCCGGAACATTAGGCGCCGGTACAGTTAGGCGCTACTTGAATGATTCTAACATTACCTATGAAATGTAGTTTGGTAATTATCGAGCGGGAGTAAGAGTTATGTATAGGCACGTATATGCTCCAAGCTGGCGGATTACATTGTTTATTCAACCCCCTAATGAGGGTATGAAATCAAAGGGATTAAATGTTATAAAACTATAAGCTTTAAGCAATGGTTTTCTTTTAAATATGGATGGAATATTTCATTCATTAATTAAATTACCAGATGATCAGACATTTTCAAGAACACTTTCAAGGTTTCTAAAAAGAATGTAGGTACATTACTGTATTCCATGCTTTTTTAGTTTTCCCAATAAAGAATGCAGTTTGTGGGTTATATGCCTTAGTTTTTGTATTAAAACATTTATAATACATACATACATTTCGAGCTAAATGAAACTATTAAAAAATCGCTCATATTTTTCCATTGCATGTCCACACCATTCTGAAACGTATCCACATGGCGCCTAATTGTACCCGCGCCTAATGTTCCGGAGCCTAAAAGTTCGCGCGCCTAAAAGAGCTCACACCTAATGACTCGGCGTCTAAAAGCGCGCGCCTAACGGTGCGCGCCTAAAGGAGCGTGCCTAAACGTCGCTTTCCGAATTAAATTACAGGAAAATAATCTGTTCCAATTCTACATATTATTTACAGACGAATGTACATTCCATCGAAATGGATTTGTTAATAGACATAATTATCATTACTACGCCACCGAAAATCCACATTTAGTACATGTAAATCATTTTCAACAGCAATGAAGTTTAAATGTCTGTGGAGGTATTGTTGGCAATTATGTTATAGGACCGCATTTATTTCAGGGCCGCGTAAACGGAGATTTTTTTTACAATTTTTTGAATGAAGACTTTCCACTTCTTATTCAACATATTCCGGACGAAATAAGAGAACAGATGTGGCTTCAAATGGATGGTGCTACACCTCACTACCATAGACAAGTCCGAGAGCATATAACTGCTTTATTTCCAGAAAAATGGATCGGTGGAGGTGGTCCCATAGCTTGGCCCGCTATATCGCCAGATCTTGCGAGTTTAGATTTTTTCCTCCGGGGGTTTGTAAAACCTGCAGTTTATAAAACACCGGCTACCACGAGAGAAGACATGAAAAATCGTATCACGGAGGTCAGAAGTTCATTTCGGAATAGACTTCAAGCTTGCCTGACCTGCACGACATTTTGAACATATGTTATAATTTGCTTATTAGCTACACTAATTCCGACGCGGGTTAAGTTAACCGAGTTAGCATCTTTAAAATAGGTATGAACTCTGTGACTTTGTTTTCATGTCTGTCATCTTTCATATTACCTCGTTATCTTCAAAATAGGTATGAACTCTCTGACTTTGTTTTCATGTTTGTCATCTTTCATATTACCTTGTTATTGTAGAATTTAACCTTAACTTTGTTACTGAATATTTGTAGATACAAAATAAATTAATAATTATTTGTGTGCTCCTAATTACGTAGTGGACTGTAAAAGTATTTAGTGTCCAATTGCGAATGAAGCACCACCTTTGAGAGAGAAAATTCGTGATGTCATAATAATGTACTTCATGCAAGTATTTTTGTATTCAGCTGCGAAAGCACCCATTAGATGGTCACAGAAGCAATTAAAACGTAAGAAACTTGTTATCCCAGTCCTCATAGCCTACTTTACAAAAAAAAATTGGTTTTTATCGAATAAATCATAAACTGCTTATTTTAGGTATAGGGTATTTCAGATACTTTCCTATTCATTTTCAATGGAGACTTCACTAGTCACATAAAAAATGGTGGTTACCATTTGAAAAAATTGAGTTTTTCCATATTTGTGATGTCAAAGTTTGAACCAAATTTTTCGGACGCCCTGTATAATATTTTCTGGTATTGGGAATGGTTCTTAGTAGGGCCGTATTCAGATTTTACACCTCAGAAAATCATTTTTATCTCTACAATAACTTCCACGGTACACTAATTTCTTTGATACCGTGTAGCTTTCAAAAATGTTGAAATAATGCGAATAACTCGAAAACCGCTGAAGCTAGGGATATGAATTACGCGTCAAATGTACGCAAAATTTCACGAGTTATTCGATGGTGCGAAAATATAAAGAGTATTCCAGTTAAACAAAACCAAGTTTGATTGACCATGTTTTTCTGAATCACAATGTATATATAAAAATATTTTTAAAATGTACAATATTTTAGTCTATTTGGGAAACCTGCTGTATATATATATATATATATATATATATATATATATATATATATATATATATATATATATATATTGTAGATTGAATGTAGTGTGTTGTTCCACATCAGATATTCTTTAGGCATTAGAATTACTAGTGCTTCATTCCATTTCTATGGAAAGAGCTCTTGCTTCTAAATATTGTCTGTATTTAGTAACTCTGTTTTGACACTGGATTTGCTTGTATGATATATTCTCTGTTTTGTTTTTTTGATAAGAAAAAGGTACTTTGTATTCGCTTTATAAGATTTCGGATTATTCTTCCTTGTCGTTTAGTAAACTAAATTTAAGGTTGTAATCGACACTACTACTTGCATCCGCACAGTGGTCTACCATGCATTCCGCTAATTATATGGGCTAGTAGCGTGGTAAGCTGTTGTAAGTTCATATAGGTGTATTAATTTAAATTATCTGCCATTTATGAAACAAATCTTCCTCTACATAGTTGACGCATGTGTACCGGAAGTAGAAATGCTACATATATGTTTCTCAGCCTTTTGTTTATTTGTTACATAGGGAACAGCTGATGAAGCGACTTCCAAGATCGTTGTTGTGAGTATTTCTACTGCTTGGTGCTCGGCTTCATATTAGGTTACCTGTCATATAATCAAACCAAACTCCAATTTGCTTTCTGAAGTTGCCATTTATTGATTACTAGTATGCTTCGAGTTCGATTTACAAATTCAATTTGAATTAGAAGTGGAACTACTCGGGTGGAGACCAGATGAAGGCCAATTTCCTAAAAGTTTTCCTTAATATAATATATTGCTACACCTCCTTTAGCTCTAACTCTCGACTCCCTTCTTAAGCAGTTGCATCCTGCAAAATTAAAAGATACCGTTTCTTTAAGATGTGTTTCTCGTAAAGGAATGCAAAAAAGAAGTGAGACTAGATACCACTGTTTTTATTTTAGCATAATGTTGTTTGGTAGCATTACAGTTGTAACATTTTTTTAAAGTAATGTTTCGAGCTTCAGTTAACTCCTTAATGTAATGTGAAAAATATTGTTATTTAAAAATGCCAATAAATTAAAAAAAACACACAAATTAAGTAATACATAACACAAAAAAGAAAATAAATAAATACGTATGAATAAATGCTAATTATATGATTAAGTAGACAAACATATTCGAAACAAAGAAACACTAATATTTATCGCAGCTTTTGTGGCTGTGCTCCTTTCCTTACAACTGAAGCGTTAGCTGAAATCCTACTATTAGATTCGCCTTTGTATTCAAGTTTTCTTAACCTGCCTTTTGGCCAATTCTTTAGCCTGTAATTGCTCACTGGGATTAGCGGGCTAAGTTGGCGCTTCAAACTGGACACCTCATATTCAAATATCTCTATTTCATCTCCAGGTATCTATGTTGTCGATGGTTTCGATATCAAAGACAACGGTTACGGTGTATCGTATCGACCACAGTATCATTCCTCTTCGTTTGAATCCTACGAATATCTTTAACATCCTCACTTTTTAGGTCTAATAATTCACTCACAAGAAAAAAAATTTCTAGCAAATATTATGCATTTGCTTTAATTTAAAGAATCGTGTAATTTTCACGTTCACATCTTAAAGATGAGCGGCACTTAATAGCTTCTTAGATTATTAGTTACTTATGGTGCCCATTAACAAACCGCATTATCCGAGATTTCGTTTATCCTACAATTCCAAATAAACTGTTTGCTATTCAAAACGCCGATACTTTACTAAAATCCACTTCCAAGCTTTTTACAAGAAAAAACCGGGTCAAATCCTCCTCTTCCTCGCTCATAAGGTTGGATCTTTTAAGCGCCTTCTTTTAATCTGTTCGGGAGGCCAAAACCTTCGTCGGATTAGGTTTACTACTTGTAAGATACCTTATGTGCAGGGAACAACTAATTGTCCACTTCGATTGTAGTTCCTTACAGTAGCAAGGCAAAAAAATACTGTTTCCAGGTGCCCGTCAGACACCGTTCGAGTACAACTAACATGTGGCCATTCATGCCTCGACACGGTAAGATATACTTTGGAGTACGCTTTTTTTAACGAGGTCAGGTCTTCAAGACATGAAACCAAAGACATTGGGCCTAGGCAACCAAAACACACGAATACAAGTGACATGCTACCGCCATCAGCGTTATCCCAGTTGGAGGTACTGGTCCGATCTTGCTCTCCCGTACTATGTATTATTTGCATATTTAATGTGAGATAACTGTCAATTGTTTTGTCAGCAACTTTCTTGTTATTTGCATTTGTATTTATGTGTTATAGCTATTTTGTTCACAATTTAATCACCTCCTGTACCGTAGAGATAACATTTCCCTCTCGCCTATAAATACCCATAATTCTGCAATGATTTTATGTATTACAAGTTAGAATTTTATCATATCAAGCGGTACTTACAGTACCGTTATCAGGTTTATCAGATGTACCTGTAAACATGAATATTAACTTCCACATTTGTCTAACATTGTTTTCATACAAAATGAAAACAACTATTCTATTTTGATATCCCATTGCACAATACACAATTAAGCTAATGAATGTGTAAAGTTAATGAATCTCGTACTTTTTTGGGGTTTAAATAACAAATTAATACTAGGTACAATTTGCTCGGGTAGCCATTATTTGTAAATAGGATATGGTATATGAATAATGACTTAAGACCTAAAATATGAGACTAAAGCTAGATGTACAAAAGTGAAGCAGTGACTAAATTGAGTTTTAATTGCGGGCATTTTTTTTTAGTACACCACTTAAATAAGACAAAGTTTAAGCGTAATGTATTACTTTACAATTACTAAGCAAGATAATGCAAACATTGGTCTTAGATAAGAGCATGTCTATATATTTAATGACTTTGAAAAAGAAATCCAGCTAATCTTCAGAAATAATTAGAATAAAGTAATAAATCATTTCACAAGATTGCGTCAAGCTCATTCCTACGTGAATCGTAATCCTCAAAATCACACAGTATCCACCTGCCCGTTGCCTCCTTATCATTTAAGAAAATGAATGAAAATAAATCAAACATCGGCTACAACCTTGTACCACCTGACGGCGGATGGGGTTTTATAATAATTGTAGTTGTAGCCATAACAAGTGTAAGACATTTACTACTTATTAATACATTTTTTTAATTTAACAACTTTTAGTTATGTACTTTTTTGCCCATTGTTACGTTTGGGATTATATTTGAACCATTTTTGGAAAGTATTGGTGATAAAGCAGGGGGTGTCGCACTTATAATTGGAATTTACTTTGCTGTTCAATGGACTACAGGTAAATAAAACCCTACTTCTTAATCTATCTTACTTTCGGAGTAAACACATTTCAAAACTATGGAAGGCTATGCAGTCGACAGTTTTGCGCTATCGCTAAATCGACCGATTACGTTTGATAAAATATAGTAAACGTGTGATTGTATGTGTATGTGTGTGTGTGCGTGTGTGCGTGAGTGCGTGTGTGCGTGTGTGCGTGTGTGCGTGTGTGCGTGTGTGCGTGTGTGCGTGTGTCGTGTGTGTGTGCGTGTGTGCGTGTGTGCTGTGTGCTGTGTGCGTGTGTGCGTGTGTGCTGTGTGCGTGTGTGGTGTGTGCGTGTGGTGTGCGTGGTGTGTGCGTGGTGCGTGTGTGTGCGTGTGGTGCGTGTGCGTGTGCGTGTGCGTGTGCGTGTGCGTGTGCGTGTGCGTGTGTCGTGTGCTGTGTGCGTGTGCTGTGCGTGTGCGTGTGCGTGTGCTGTGTGCGTGTGCGTGTGCGTGTGCGTGTGTGTGTGTGGTGTGCGTGTGCGTGTGTGTGTGTGGTGTGTCGTGTGCGTGTGCGTGTGTGCGTGTGTGTGTGTTGTGTGTGTGTGCTGTGTGGTGTGTGCTTGTGTGGTGTGTTCGTGTGTGCGTGTGTGCGTGTGTCGTGTGTGCTGTGTGCTGTGTGTGTGTGCGTGTGTGCGTGTGTGCGTGTGCGGTGTGCGTGTGTGCGTTGCGTGTGCTGTGTGCGTGTGTGCGTGTGTGCGTGTGTGCGTGTGCGTGTGTGGTGTGTGGTGTCGTGTGTCGTGTCGTGTGTGTGTGTGGTGTGTGTATGTATGTGTGTGTGCTGTGCGCGTATGTTTTACATTATTGTACGTTATTAATTTTGATTATGAGAAACTATACCTTTATTCCCGTCACTTTAATGTAATTAGTTAATAGAATTATAATTAAGAATCGTTACACACCTTGTCCACCTTAAGACATTGCAGAAGACCTTACGGCTTGCATTTAAAATTCTTTACTAAAGTTGTATTCCATAGTTGGTGCTATCCGTTTATCAAACTGTTATATTAATAGCAGGCTTATGTTTATGTTTTCAATTTTTCAAATTCCAAAAAATTGGTTCAACATCTTTTACGATTTTAATAGATAATATTTTTACTGACGAATATAACTGTAAGTGTTATGGAAACGTTTAGATTATATAATTTTAATATACAAATACACCATTAAAAAACCCAAAAAAATGTTTTTAAATATGTGTAACACGTGATGGTGAACGTTTACATTTTCATATACCAACATGTACTGTATATTATAAAATTATAAATTAGTTATGATCTATGCAATTTTCTGTTGCGACGCGTAATTTGGTATCAAAAAATTTCCAAAGATTTTTATTCAAAAATGTGTACAGGTATTTTATAAAGAAAATTCAACTTTCCTTGATACGGCTATTTTATATGGAACCAACTAAGCCTTAAAAATAAATAAAATAAGATTTAGATTGCTTAATAGCATATTAAAGAACAAGCTTAATATGACATTATTATCGCACGAGTTCAAGTGTCATATACAGTGTGATCCAAAGTAGAGGGACCATTCAATAACTTCTTTATTTTACGATGTATAAAAAAAATTATATTATTTTTTGTTTACGGCCATGTGCTACATTTAACAGGGCTATCAAATATTTTTTTTCATTTCCGGTTAAACCGGAAACGAACACAACTATTGTTTCTTAAATAACACCCTGTATATTTGTTTAGACTATCTGATTCCTTATTATTTTTTCTTTCTATAAATATAAAATTTGATGGGTATTATATCAGAAAATTTTGTTGTAAATCGCAAAAAACTGTTTGGAGGAGTACAAGATCGCTATTTAAAAAACAAAATAGTTATTGCCATGGAAAACGGAAACAACTGCTTTGTGAAGTTGTTTCAGATTGTTTCACATCTTTCAAAATTAGTTTTTATATGTAATTACTTAACCTGTGACGGAATTTATAATTAGAACGTCATTGTATGCAATTATCAGGCAACTACATAATGAATAATAGTGAAAAGGTCGATTTAATGTTAATATTTGGCGAGTGTAATCGCAACGCACGAAGATCGGTCGCACTCTATGCAGAAAAATTTCCTGACAGGTATTACCCGCCACATACTTACACAAAGTTGAAAATTCATTAAGGCAACATGGAGCATTTCCTGGAGTAAAAATCCAAAATAGAGAACCCCAGAGAAATAACCCGATAAACGAAGAACGAGAATTGCAGAGTTTAGCGTATGTTCGACTACATCCACGTTCGTCTATTAGGCATGTAACTCAGGAAGTAAGAACATCATTTGGATATGTTCAGAGGACAGTAAAAAAACACAAGCTGTACCCCTATAAAACAAATTTAGTGCAACACCTACGTCCAGCAGATCCGGAACGCCGATTAACATTTAATGCGTGGTTAGTGGAACAACTGGAAGATGACCAACGCATTTTAGGCAGAATTTTGTGGACCGACGAAGCAAAATTCACCAATAATGGTCTTATCAACAAACAAAATAATCGTTTCTGGTCGGACGAAAACCCACATTGGACATTAAATATAAACCGTCAAACCGTTTGGGGTACTAACGTTTGGTGCGGTTTAATAGGAGACAGATTATTGGGACCTTTTTTTTATGATGCAACTCTCACTGCAAGAAGATTTCTTCATTTTTTAAATACCTACTGAGCTTTTGACCATGTTAGAAGATTTTCCACTAGCATTGCGACGAAGTATGTACTTTCAGTTGGACGGAGCGCCAGCTCATACTAGTAACATTGTTAGTGAATATCTAAACGAAACCTTTAATGGGCGTTTAATTGCCACCCATGGACCAGTGGAAATGCCGCCAAGATCGCCAGATATTACACATCTGGACTATTTCTTATGGGGCTATCTTAAGACACTAGTCTATGCAGATCCGACACAAAATGTAGACGATTTAAAAAACAAAATCCGGTTGGCTTGTATGCAGTTAACACCCGATGTGATACATAGAACAACACATCATGAACTTTTAAAGCGGCTAGAGGCATGTGTTGCACAAAATGGTGGTAATTTTGAACAATTTATAAAATAATTTTCCTGCATACCATCTTTGTAGTTAAATACGTGCTTATTAGTTGTTGAATTTTGTATTTTGTTTATGTATCCGTTTCCAGATTTCTTACTATTCTAATAAATACGAATAATAAAAGCAGTTGTTTCGGTTTTCCATGGCAATAGCTATTTTGTTTTTTAAGTAGTGGTCTTGCACGCCTTCAAACAGTTTTTTGCGATTTACAACAAAATTTTCTGATATAATACCCATAAAATTTTATATTTACAGAAAGAAAAAATAATGAGGAATCAGATAGTCTAAAAAAATATACAGGGTGTCATTTAAAAAACAATAGTCGTGTTCGTTTCCGGTTTAACCGAAAATGAAAAAAAATATTAAATGTAGCACATGGCCGTAAACAAAAAATAATTTAACTTTTTTTTTATATATCGTAAAATAAAGAAGTTATTGAATGGTCCCTCTACTTTGGATCACACTGTATACAGGGTTATTTTTTACCCGGTCTATCAGACGTGCGCGTTTGTACACAGCCACAATATACAGTAACCTATATTTCTAAAATATATTCGTCGCGATTGCACTTCCGGTTGGTTGTACCTGAAGCAGACATCAACTTCCTTATTTTAAATAGAACCATATATTTTTTTAACATTGTTGGATTCTCTGCATGATTTGCTACATAATTCACCTAGTTTATGTTTACCTGGTTGCTATCGTTACGGAGATATAACAACTTTTATGAAAAAATGTCGACTTTCAAGGGTTAATTAGGAAAATCGTAACTTTGAACGTCTTACGACAAGAAAATAAAGAGACCATCCGACAATAGTCAATGAATTGCCCTTTCAAATGCATGGTCTCAAGAGGATGTTACTATATTGAAGACGCCGCAATAAATTTGTAAACTTGACTAAATTTGAATAGCGATAAGTCAATTTTTTTAAATAGAACCCTCCAATTTTCACCACAGGAGTCGATAGAGACTTAAATTTGTAACATTTTTTCTCTAACTATGCATATGCCTATCACCAACCGTTTTTGCACAAAAAATATTTTTTATTTAAAATTATGGGTTTATTCAATTTATTATTACCAGTAGCTGGGCGTGATGGCCCGTTTCTATGGGAACTGACACAAGTTAGATTGTTTCCATTTAGCTTTATTAGTGACGTTCATCTTTTTGGCTTTGAATCGATGAATTTTCATAATTTTGCAAGAAAAGGCACAACTTTTGAACTCAAAATTAGCAACATACACATTATCATAATGCAATAAACGACAAAACAGTGAAAACTCACGGCATGTTATAATACATGTTCAATGTGTTCTCAATTTTGTTCTGAATACAATAACAAGCACCTTTGGACTGCAGCACACGTAGCCCATCTGATCTCGTCTGATTGGAAACCATTCATTGTACGAGTAATTCGCTCAGTCAAATCTTGTTCAGTAGCAGGTTTATCCACATAAACCATTTCTTTAACTCGTCCTCATAAATAAAAACCCCTGGCTGTAAGGCCTGGAGATCTCGGTGGCCATAACCAAGGGCCTCGATTACCCACCAATGATCCTCAAATAATTCTCTGAGTTTGTAATCTACCGTTCCGGTATTATGCGCTTACGCCGTCCATCTGATCCCACAAATAATTCATCGCAAGATATCTTCCCCTGTTAAATTTTCGTCCTACATGGACCGCCGTAGTTGATCATCAGTAATGTTTATTTTTCCTATTGAAAACACCACGCAATGAGAATTTAACTTCATCTGTACAAATAATGTGTTTTAGCAGATCTTCATGTTCTCGAATTTTTATCAACAGTACGCAAAATGAAACTCCTCGTGGAAAATTCGTTGACCTTAGCTTTTGCAATCTAATAAAATAATACGGATGTTGTTTGTGCAAAACTAGTATGTTTCGAACAGACGAATAGCTTAATCCTAAATCATTTGTAGCTGATCGAATTCACAAACGTGGGTAAGCGCCAAAATATCCCAACACATTTATTTGATGGCAATATTTCCAAGGTCAATAAACTTCTTTTTCAATTTGCGGAATTGTTTTTCACTTATAGGAGGAAGTTCTGGATATTTTACGTTAAATGCGCGACAAGTACGTTGAATACTTATCTGCTGATTTCCGTGAATTACAAACAAATCGAAGATCACTTCCTGTGAATAACGATTCATGATTAATACGTTTTATAAAGCAAATAATACCACCGAGCTAGGTTTTCACGTACTTAGGCAGTTAAATACTCAAAATGACAGCTTTTACACTTTTATTCTCAAAGGCTACTTGATACTGGCTGCACATATTGTAAATAGTAAGAAACTTACTAGAAAGAAATTTAATTCGGACAATCTTAATAATTATCGCCTATAACTTCCATATTTGACGACAACATTAGCAAGGAGATTAGCTTTAAATTTAGACATTACTTTGAACACACATTAAAACAGTGACCCCAAAAAGTGTACCATTTCTTATAAAATAAAAATTCACCGATTTAAAGTCAAAAGGGTGAACGTTAGTAGTGATAAGGAATGGGTTCTTGACCAATTCAAGGTCACTTGCTTTCTGGTGTTCACAAATGAAAGTTATTGGAACTGTTAAACGTTTTGGCGGGAAATTAACATTTGTGGAGCTGTTCAAAATGTTAAAGTAAAATCTACAAATAGAAATTTTGAGGTCATCACCATATTATAATTCTTAGAAATCTAAAAATAGAGTTTTCAAGGTCAAAGATTATGGACCTGCAGGGATAACATATAACATTTCTTAGAAATATAAATATAGACTTTCATGGAAACAAGAAGAATGCGTTGTCCATGCTAAAAAGTAGACCAAGGTCAAATGGTACTTATATTGACTAAATTGAGTCAAGGTCAAATAGTTTTCAGCTCGTGAGGGTAGTATCATGTTACAATTCTTAGAAATCTAAAAATAGAATCACTTTATGGAAACAAGAATTTTTTTCAAGATTATTGGTTTCATGGATGTAGATTTATAATAAAAAGTTTTGTTGGATGAGCATGATTCAGTAAACTTTTTATTAGCAGAAATGGTAAAAGTAGTAGTAAGCACGATACGAAGGGAAAGTAAAGAAAAAGTAGTAAGTATGGAAGATAGAAAGAAGAAGCTAAATGAATTACTAAACAAAATAAGACAATTAAAGCTTGATATAGAATTTTATGAAATGAATACAAAAATGTCAGCTTAATGAACATGTGTAATAAGAGCTTTTTCATGCTAATATAAGTATATTTAAGTGTGTATACAGTTTTAAATTTGAAAATAATCAGTTTATGTTTTAATAATCCTTAATATGATTAAGTGAAAAATAATATTTTACATAAATTTATGTAAACAATGTGCATTTTGTTTGTTTCGAGGTAAATTGTATATCATAATAGATATTTATGTATTAAGGGCATAATCAGAAGATTATGGCTCGAGGGAATGTTAAAAGCCCGACGCGAAGCGGAGGGCTTTTATATTCCTGAGAGCCATAATCTACAATTATGCCCGTGGTACATACAATGTTTTATTTTATTTTGCATCAAGAAACTGGAACAAAATATTAAAAAGATTCAGTATTTTCGGAAAGTTTTTAAATGCAAATGCAGTGAAATAAAGTCGACAGTAGGCTAATTTGTTGTTACTAAGATACTGTGATATTGCTATTATATATCATGTCATGTGTTTGCTGTCAATCATGCTGCTTAGCATCAATGACATTTCCGTGCTATAAAGACCACATTACGCCCGCATTTGGAGGCGTATAAAGAACATTATGGTGGCAAAATAAAAAAAATATTGAATTAAGCGTTTGAAACGTGCATTTGACTTTATCTAAATTTAAAAAAAAGACGGTATTGTATTTAATATGTACAATAAAATAAAATAGTGGTTTTCAGTTTGAACTAAAAAGATTTTATACTTTAGTATTTATCGCAAATTATTGAAAACGTGTTATGCATTTAACAACAGAAATACAAAATAATAACGTTGACTAAATGCATGATGACGCGAGCGAGTTCTTAAAATAAACTGTAAACACCGTAAACAAAAAAAAGGAAAGAAAGGAAATGCCATGTATTTCATTCCGGGCTGCTCGAACTTTCCGGGCTCCTACAGCCACAATCATGGATTCCCAGCATACATACATACTTTACGTATATATACATGGTGGGATTAAGGATGGGTGTGGTCAGGATAAGATCGGAAAGAACGGAGTTATGGTTCTGAGTTGGAAAATACTACCCCGGCATTCGCCTAAGCAGCCGCACATGGTGTGCATATATGCAGTGACAATATATATATATATATATATATATATATATATATATATATATATATATATATATATAATTCACATATAACTGTTGGTGTACGCTTAGAGTCACTATAAGAGAGAACGTATTCGGAAAAAGAAATGCAAAACTCGACATACTAAGAGATAAAAGTCAGTCATTATGATTATTACGTACAAAATAATGAACCTGTTAAGAAAAAACTAATCTTGAATAAATTTATCTGAAATATTTATTTGCAAAATAATAATGTTTATGCTAATTTCTTTCTCATTATAACCACACTGTAAACTTTTCTATATGTACAACGATATATCGTCAATACAGAAAATAATTATGTTCATTTAATATATTTTGAAGAATACGGTGATGTAAATTCTAAGAACGCTGAAATATGACATTAATTTTGTTTGAATATTTTGTAGGTACAAAGAGAATAGTAAGTGCATGCTAAAAATAGCCGTGTGCTACAGAGATAGCGAAATTATCTCTCATTTATGTATTTGAACGATTGAGTTTAATTGAAGCACACGCATTCTTTTGTATATATTTTAAAATAGGAAAATTTGTTCTCTTTCCGCGATCGATCGATTGCTCCAGCGAATTGTTTGTGTGTTTTTTTTGTGATTGTTCATAAGTTCAAAAAGTAGTTTAAAATTTGAAATGTCAGTTTAATGGACCAGTTTTCATATTTTTTTGGTGAAATAAGAAATCCAAAGATAAAGTGTCACTTGTAAAACGCAATCATGTGCGTGCTTGCTTGCTTGCTTGCTTGCGTGCGTGCTTGCGTGCGTGCGTGCGTGCGTGCGTGCGAGCGAGCGTGCGTGCGTGCGTGCGTCCGTGCGTGCGTGCGTGCCGAGCGTGTGTGCGTGCGTGCGTGCGTGCGTGTGTGTGTGTGTGTATGTGTGGGTGTGTGTGTGAGTGTGTGTGGGTGTGTGGGTGTGTGGGTGGGTGGGTGTGTGTGTGGGTGTGTGTGTGGGTGTGTGTGTGTGTGCGTGGGTGCGTGCGTGCGTGCGTGCGTGCGTATGTTGGTACCCTCCATACCTCTAAAAAAAATACATTTTTGTTAAATAACTTGGCAACGTTGCATTTTATATGTACAAATGTGTACATTGTTGAAAAGCTTATTCATTAGGCTATCCAAAAATATAATGATATATAGGGTCTTCCATTCAAAATAGAAAAGTTGATACCCCCTTACTTTTACGAATCACCCTGTAGGTGCTAAAATATTTTTAAGCTGTGCACGTATTGGAATCATATAACTTTTGTATAAATGATTTTAATGAAAAATCAACACCGAAGCCACAATCTTCGGTCGCGTGACGCTTTGGACACCCGGTATAGTGGTTTCGTGTAGTGGTCTGCATTACTTTGACGTACAAAATAAACGTCCAACTTTATGTAAATTTGACATTTTACGGAAAGGCAATTAAATTTCACAGGCAGAGAAAAAAATTGTCGGGAAAATTGCGTTAGCGGAGTTGTCGCACAATTATGCTCTGATTGGTCCAAATAGAAAAAATACTAAATTGTAATTGGTTGATAGTTCACATGGAGAGGGTGAGTTGAATAGTCAAGGTAATCTTGCATGTATACCTCCTGAAATACGTGAAATTGCCAAAAATATGGTCGCGAATTTGCTCACATCTAAGTTTTCCACTCGGCTCATCGTGTTTGCATGACATAATTCCGCATCAAGCTGTGTCAATCTAAACATTTTCGTATAATGTTCCGTGAATTAATAGCTGTAATGACATCGTAGATGATGACGTCGCGTTTCTTAATATGTCTATTAAAATATGAAAGTGGAAACAAATTACAAAAAAAATATTAAGATTATATAATTTCTTGTACTTTCCACTTTGTAGATTGGAAGGTCGTGTGTTGTTCCAGATCAGATATTTTTATAGTGCTAAATAGGAAACGAAACGATTTAAAATCAGTTGTACAAACCAATAGCTTATCGCGTACTTGCATATGCAAAGGTCGACTGTGTTCTCATTAATACATTATTAATTATTGTATTTATGTACATAAAGACATTGTTTATTGTTTACATTTATGTTACAGGTTATTCCCAAAACATTATTCACTAGTAACAAATAAAATTGTTGCTGCTTAAGCAAAAGCTAATGATATTTCTTCTTTTTAATAACAAAAATACATTAGCATGCTACTAATAGCAAAACAATAATTTCAAAATCATGGTGTAGAAAAACAGCGTGTCTCTTTAACTACTTTGAATCATAAAAATTTCAGTAGAAATATAACAAGCGCGTAAAAATATTTAAAACGATTAGACAGATTCTGTAAAGTTCTGTAATAAACACGGGAGCCTGGAGGACTCAAGTGTCTATTGCCGGTTGGCCAATAGGGTGGGCCGAAAAATGTGATTTTTTGAATTGGGAGTTCTAATAAAAAAAAAAGTTGCCTTTTGGCATCCTAATAACGGGAAAAATAAAAAAAAAAATTTTAATACCTATCTTCAGTTCGCGCATTAGCGTCAAACTTTGAAAAAAAATGTCAAATCAGTCAAATTTCAACTTTTTTTTATTTATGTAAGATGTATGTTTTTCCTATTCTAATACCTCTAAAGTGAGTCTCGTTAACATCCTAATAATGGGAAAAATAATAAAAAACGTTTTCTTAATCATCTTTAGTTCGCGCATTACCATCAAACTTTGAAAAAACGGCAAATCCGCGAAATTTTAACTTATAGTTTTATTGACTTAAACATTTTTTTCTTGTCTAAATCCCCCAAAAATGTTTCCTGTTAACCATTTGCGCAGCTCCTTGCTTGTAATGTATTACAAAAAAATTACATTACAACCCAGAACTCACCACGAGGAGGTGGCTGCACTTCTTCCACCCTGCCCTTCCCATACACCCAGCCCTGAAGGACAGCTATTTACAATATTTTATTACAAAATGCATTAATTTACCACGTTTTATATGGTTTTTGGTAACAAATTAAGGCTTGAACTGAGATTTGTAGCTTAATTTTGGCATTTCAGAACATGACAACAAAGTAGTTCTGATAAAGCCATCTCGTGCTTCTTCACCAAACACCTTTTCCGCCGACTCGGTCACTAGTTTGATACACCTTTCCACTGCCTGTGTGTGGCAAGGAAATTTTAGGAACTCAAATTCTAGTAGCTCTTTTGTTTTCAAAAATGACAGTATACTGTCGTCTGTCACGTTCGCCATCATTGGGGGAGGCGAAAGTAGACAAGATGACCAGTCGATTAGCTCCACGTAATTTGTCGCTTCAAAATTTAATTTTGGAGGTAGAAACTCTCTAACTGAACTTTCATCTGACGGTTGCCCTCTTGCTTTGAGAATTCTTCTGTACGCCAACTCTCTTATATGTGGCCTCTCATCAACTACCATAGCCAACAGCACATTCTCAGGATGAGCGAAATAGGCATTTCGTTGAATCACTGGGTCAATTACATTTCGGAGATCTTCAGGTAACTTCCTTGTAGTTTGAATAACTTTTAATAAGTGTTGTGGTTCATGTTTCACTGAATGATTCTTTTTCACATCGAACCATACTGGAGCGTAAGTGTTGAGAATATAACTGACAAGTATCTTGATTTCACTTGAAGGCTCGGTTTGTGAAATATACAGGCGAAGAACGCGGTTGGCACAAGTCAACCAACGCGAATGACTTAAAGGTCCTGGATTTCTAACAGCCAAATCATGATCACACTCCCCTTTCTGAATAGCTTTTACAATATCCAATAAATACCTTTGGTCATTACTTAGATCGGTTGTTAAAACATCAATCTCTTCAGACTGAATCCTTTCAAAGTTAACAACATGCAACTTCTCACAGCTTGGTAATGATTTACCTATAACACCGGAAAATGAAGCTGGTCCCGTAGTTACACCATCTAGGTGTTGAAAAAGATGTCTGAAAGGAAGCTCATTGAAATGGAGAAGACAAATAAACCATTGTAATGGTCGTTGAAGTTAGTTTTCAATACAATGAATCACACCTTTTTTACGGCCTGTGTTAGTCGCCGTACCATCGCAGCCAATCGCTACCAACTGTGCCATGTCAACCATGTTTTTTTCTAAAAATTCATAAATTGTTTTAGCAATTTTACTTCCAGTTCCATTTACCGGTGTAACGTGTCCTAAATATTTACTACCAGGCTCATGAATGAGGCTGATGTGTTCCTCTTGTTTAGTTCGTTTGTACATTTTAGAACGGATTTTCTCTTGGAACAAAGTGTTATCTTTCCTCCCATCATAGTATATCCCTTTAACGCTAACATCTGCTAAATTTTGATCGGCTCTAAGTTCATTTCTAGATTTTTGTTTTTGACGCCTTATTTTTTTTTTTGTCTATAACTAAATTTGCATTTGCTTCGTGTATCAGTCCAAGATCCTTTAAGACGCTGGATGCAATTGCCGCAGTCGCCCTGTCCGATACTCTGAATCTGTCACTCATTATAGCGGTTGCAGGTAACTTTACTCTCATTTGAGATGTTGTCGGAGAAGTATAATTTATCGTTTCGTTAATCTTGTTATCGATACGAGAAACGCGGGGACTTGTATGTGGTGGACCTGCCATTCTAACCACATAAGACTCTCTGGATTGTTGCTTTTCTTTTCTGCATTCTCTTTTGATAATCTTCATGGTTTCCTTCATATCCACGTTACTAATAAAAAGTCTCCTACTGGTCCGCTGGTCGTACATAAATTTAAGTTCCAAGGCCGGAATTTTTCTTTCTTTTTCGCATTTGCAATCAATAGTTACAAGGCAGTTACAGGAACTGGGGTTTTACCCACAAGTGCAAGCGAAGGTAATTTTACACTTGCATGCTGCAATATCAATATCTTGTTTAAAACTTTCAACTTTTTCCTTAAAGGTAGCTTTATCTTTGTCTTCATATGTAGGTAGTGAGCTTGCACTTAATTCTTTTGGTAAACCAAAGATTGTACACGCATTAGATTGCCTAGTAATAGTTTTTCGAGCCGACCCCGCCATTATGTTTGGGGAACAATAACACAACTAATAACTAAATTCACAAAACTAAAGTAGTTACTTGATCAAATGGTCACTTCCGAAAACTAAATTCACATACACAATAAAAACGAACCGATCACATCAACTGCAAGCAGTAGACTGGGACTCATGCCCAATCTGCGTGGGAGCGGAAGTCTTATTGCTTCTAGACGCTGGCTCTGAATCTACCGGCGCCGGCCCTCCCTACCGAAGCCGGCGCCGTCTACTGGCGCGGTGTCACTACACTCGAGCTTAAAACGTCATAAAAATAATTCATACTTAGAATGGATAAAGATAGTTAAATGGAGACATTTCAGGGGTATTAAGACAAGAAAAAATTTAAAAAAAGTTAAAATTTCGCTGATTTGCCGTGTTTTTTCACAGTTTGATAGTAATGCGCGAACTAAACATGATTAAGAAAACGTTTTTCTTTATTTTTTCCATTATTAGGATGTTAACGAGACACACTTTAGAGGTATTAGAACAGGAAAAACATTTATCTTACGTAAATAAAAAAAAGTTGAAATTTGTCTGATTTGACATTTTTTTACAAAGATTAACGCTAATGCGCGAACTGAAGATATGTATTAAAATTTTTTTCTTTATTTTTCCCATTATAAGGATGCCAAAACGCAACTTTTTTTCCCTATTAGAACTCCCAATTCGAAAAATCACTTTTTTCGGCCCACCCTATTGGCCAAGGGCTTGAAAAGTAGTCTTAATCTCAAATTAAATAAATTGTATCTTACATATATCTTTAGAGAAGTAAAAATTGTTCAATTACAATAAACGTATTTAGCTAATTTTCAACTTTATATTTATAACGTGTAAATTTGAATGCGCGGATTTCCTGCGTAAGTTGGCAGTACGTATTGTTATTCGTCTGGCATCCTGAGTGACCTACGGCGCAGGTCGGAATAAATTATTAAGTGATAAGACTTTAGTTTATTTGTGTTTCCTAAATTTTGTTTATTTAGCGTTGACTACAGTGGGATTCCTGAAAATTCGGTGATTATTATTACTAATCGCCGGAAAAACCACACCCGCATAATGAATAACGAAGACCTAATGAATCCTCAACTTCTCCACGCCAGGGCTACAATGTAAGCGTAGATTAAATTATTACAATAAGCGGTAGAGCTCTCATCAACAAACTGATGCCGCCGCGCCTTTATATGTTGAACGCGAAAATTGTGAATGTCATCGAAGAACGCCATCACCGCCAATTTTCAAAAATAATGAAATAGCATCCTTATTACCGGAATTTAGTGGACATGATGATGATGTGCGAACATGGATCCAACGCATAGACGCTGTACAACATACTTATGAGGTACATGATACTGTTGTACACTTAACTTCTGTAGGAAAATTAACTAAACAACCCAAATCATGGCATCATAGCAAAGTAGATTACGTTGAAGTGACTTAAAACTCCAATTATTATTAATGTTTGATTGTCATCCAAGTTAAAATTTTTTTAAATAAAAAAATGGAAAGCAGAAAACGAAAATTTTTTGAATTATCTTACCGAAAAAGTTATGTTATGTAGCCAAGTAGGACTGAGTGAACCTGATGTTATTGATTATGTGATCATGGATTTGATAACAGCACACTTCAGGGTCAAGCCAGAATGCAGAATTTTTGTACAATTTCGGAATAACTCCAAGCTATGAAGATCGTTACAAACGAAGATCGTGGTTCCGTAACTTTGACATCTGGTACCGCGTCAGTCTCCAGGAACTCTTTTAAGAACACAGTGCACAATAACTCTGGCAGCCGATGTTATAATTGCAATGTTCTAAGGCACCGATCTTCCGTGTGTCAGAAACCTAAGAGAGATTGGGGTTCTTGTCTTGATTGTGGCTCCTAGCACCATACCCGAAGGGAGTGTCCCCGACGAAAGCAGTCTGTTGCTGTACCCGCTGATTCCATCACACATGATGTCATGATGAGCCCGATAGCTCCAGCCGTAATGGTAGACATTTCTCTAACGTTGTATCCTAACGATCAACAACCAACGAAACTAGCTGCAGTTTTAGATTCTGGTAGTCCCGTCTCCTTTATTAGTGCCGATTTAATGGCAGATACGAACCGAGCTGGTAGCGTAGTGGTGACACGACCTGCTTAGCATTCGGAAGGTAATAGGTTCGATTTCCGTTACCGTCTACCTTGTATGAGGTTTTTTCAGGGAGTTTTCCTCATGTACATGTATCGACATGGTCACTGCGTATATGCATACCATGTGCGGCTACTTAAGCGAATGCTAGGGTAGGATTTTCCCCCTCAAAACCCTAACTCCGTTCCTTCCGATCTTATCCTGACCACACCCATCCCTAATCGCACCATGCATATATACGTAATGTATGTATGTATGCTGGGAATCCATGATTGTGGCTGAAGGAGCTCGGAAAGCTCGCCTTGGGGAGGGAATGAAATACGTGGCCCTTTCCTTTTCCTTTCTGACAGTACGAAACGAATTTATATGAACCAAATATTAACGAGCCGAAATTTGTTGGCATGGATAATAGTAAAATTGAGGTGTTAGGTACATGTAAACGATCAGTTACTATTAATAACATTTATTTAGATTTATTGTTTTATATTATACCGAAAACGGCAATGCATTATTTATGCTTGTTAGGCAGAGATTTATTTTGCAACGATAAGATAAAGATTTCTATTAATAAAGGTTGTGTTAAGATCGAGCCAACTGTTACTTCTGAATTTTTCAACACTGAAATTTTATGCGTTGACGTTTTTGATTATGACAAAAGTAACGAATTTTTCAGTCTGGACATTGAACCGAATTTGGATACTAATATTGAGAACCAAGTTGAACAGGATTTATTACAAAATTATATAAATCCAGGACGACCTTTAGAATCCGCTTCTAAAGTTCTGTAAAGAGTCATCATAATCCATTTTATTTCCGTCCACGTAGACTTTCTTATGCGGACAAACTTGAAGTTAGTAAGAAAAAGAAACGGTAAAATAAGATTATGTGTTGATTACAACGAACAGAATGCAATCACATTGCGTGATAATTTTCCTCCCCCACTTATTGAGGGCTTAAAGGACAAATGATGCTTTAGTAGCTTAGATTTAAAAGATGCTTTTCATCACGTTTTAATGAATGATGAATCAATTCCATTAACAAGTTTCGCCACACTTTTAGGGCAATTTGAATACATTAAAATGCCTTTCGGTCTGAAAAATTCGTCTCCCACACTTATAAGGTTTATAAACGCTGCTTTCCGAGATTTAATTGATACAGGTAAAGTTAATATTTATGTAGATACCATTCTGGTAGCTACTAAAACCATTCAAGAAAATCTTGCAATTTTAAACGACGTTTATAAAGTCTAGGTGGATAATTTACTTACGTTATGGAACCACCTTGAACGATATTACAATCTGACATTTTGTTTCTATCTGAAACATAAGTCTTCTCTGAAAGCTCCGCTTCACCCGACTTGCAATATCCCCAATACAACCTTCACTCTATCTCTCGATACAAAGGAGGCGTAGGAGCCTATATGAAGCACAGAACTGCTTGCAAGAGGATTTCTTCCATAAGAATAAAAATTTTGACGTGATTTGGTTTAAACATTCTGGTCGAAAATTTTTGAAAATATACTGTTGCATTTATAGGTCTCCTAATAACAGTAACTTGGAGAACTTCTTCGATTACCTTAGTTTGAAAGTTGACTATCTTCTGTCTCTGTTTCCATCTTGCGATATCTCAATTGTAAGAGATTTCAATGTTCATAACTCTAATTGGCTTCAGTTTTCATCTACGACTAATGCAGCTGGTCATAGTGCAGAAACATTTGCTATTGCTTGTGATCTCACACAAATTATTCCTGAACCCACAAGAACCCCAGATAACCCTATCCATATTCCACATCTTCTAGAATTCTTTCTTACATCAAACCCACTTGTTTATAAAACTTCCGTTTTTCCTCCCTAGGTCTATCTGACCACTGTCTAATAGAAATAATTTCTACTGTCCCTAATTCCGCTGTGGTTCTCAACACTAATAGAAC
Organism: Vesta saturnalis; assembly: GCA_036346205.1. Classification (NCBI taxonomy): domain Eukaryota; kingdom Metazoa; phylum Arthropoda; class Insecta; order Coleoptera; family Lampyridae; genus Vesta; species Vesta saturnalis. The sequence goes on along the minus strand of JARFJB010001149.1, from coordinate 1,834,355 downwards.
GCTGTGGTGTTTTAAGTCAGCTAGATGGAGTGATTTACGAGGCTTCTTTGCAACCCTTTCATAGCGTGAGTATTCTGTTAAGTCGTCGTCTTCTTCGGACATCGCTATTTCAGTATCTGAAGTCATCCTCATGGGCATGAAGCTATACATTCCCAAAAAACAGAATCGTATAGGTCATTCACGGTCCCAACCCTGGTGTAATAAAGCTTGTGCTGATGCAATATCTTTAAAAATAAATCTTATATTAAATGAAAATCTAATGAAACGGTTGAGAGTCATGCAGAATGCGTTGGTGCTGAAAATATCTGCAAATGTTTGAAGAATGAAAATGCAATGAGCTAGGTACATATCCTTTGGGCAGTCGTAAATTTTGGTCTTTAGCTAAAGCCTTTAGTAAAAACTTTGGTACTTCTTCATCCCCCGAACATTTTTTGACGGATTTGTAGACAAAGCCAATGTCTTTGTGGATTTATCTGCATCAAATCTGTACCTAAATGATTCTGGAAAACATGTGCCCCTAGTCAACACTTCTTCATACGCTATGAAACCGTTTCATTTTCGGTACAAGCTCCTATAATCGATTATCAGTAGGCTTGATCTCAATAAAGCGACTGGCCCAGACGGTATTTCAGCTATTGTCTAAATGAAATGTTACCTCGAACTAGTAACACTACTATCTAAGCTCTATTCAATCTCTATGTCTCGTGGGGAATTTCCTTCATCATGGAAGTTAGCAAATGTTCGACCTATTCCCAAAAAAGGCGATAAGACCGATCCCTTGAGCTACCGACCAATTACCATCACTTCCATTTTGTCTTAAATTATGGAAAAAGCCATCAATCAGCAATTGCTCTCGTTCCTTGAAACTAACAAACTTTTTAGTAACCACCAATATGGGTTTAGGTAGAGTCGTTCAACAGGTGATCTTCATATGTGACCCAAATCTGGAATAATACATTAGAACACTACGGTGAAACAGTTGTAGTCGCTTTAGATATCTCAAAGCCATTTCACCAAGTTTGGCATAAGTGTTTACTTGCCAAACTCACCTCGTTTGGGTTAAAAGCTACGTTCATCAACTGTGTTTCTAGTTTCCTTGATAAAAGAAGTAAAAGAAGTTGTTATTAACGCGGGCGTACCACAGCCATTAGTTATAGCGCCTACACTTTTCCTGCTATACATAAATAACCTTATTTCTTCAACAACTAATCCGATTCATTGCTTTACTGACGACATCACTCTCCATTATAGTTCGTCTCAGTCTACTCATAATAGTAATCTACCCTCTATGCCTCAAGAGATTAAAGCTGAAATAGCAAATTCAACCAACAAATACATTCAATGTTTTCTCGAACGTGGAAGCAATAATCTAGTTAAATTGAATGCTAACAAAACTCAGTGTTGCCTTGTGCCCGACAAAAAAGGTCGATCATTTCCTGTTGTAAGTATGAATGGCTCAGATCTTAAGTTTTCAGACCCTATCATTCTGTTGTGAATGACTGTAGCTTCAAATCTATCATGGGTTGACCATCTTCTATCAGCTACAAAAACAGCTGCTCGTAAAATAGGCTTTTGGTACAGATCTAAGCAGTACTTTACTTGTCGACAACTCTTTCTGCAGTATAAGGCCCAAATTCGATCTTTCTAGAATATAATTCTCACCTCTGGGTTGGTGGTCCCCAATACGGTATCGATATCGTTGATCGTATTCAAAAGATACCAATTAGGATTATAAATGACCCGTCCTTAACTTATGATATACAGTCCCTTGAGCATAGAAGAATCGTTTCAGTTCTTTCTTTGTATTACCTGTATTACAATGGCTATTCCGCTGCAGAATTACATTCTTTGATACTATTTCGGATTGCCTTTGCTAGGAATACACGGTTCGCTCTTTCACATCATCAGTATGCGGGACAAATCTCCGCAAGTACCAATCCACGTTCTTCTACACGGCTTGTAAACTCTGAAATGTGCTGCCTCGTTCCTATTTTCCACTCGTTTTTGAAAATCTTCGAGGTGCGGACCTAAGCTTCAACTTCGTGCACAAAATTGCCTTACATAAACAATTTCGATGTTAATTTGGCATTCCGTATTTATTTAATGATAATCGCACCTGCCGAAATTCATCGTCTAAGGCCTGAACCCTTAAAAAAGATTACATTAGGTAACCTCTTCTATTCTTTAAGATGAAATTGCTCATCTTTTTATTAAATTTTTATATTTGGCGCACTATTTACATTTATGTTCATTTTAAATTATTCTTATTGATAAAATTAAGTTATTCATATTTTCTCAAGATGTCATTTTGAATTAAATTATGTAAATTATGATAAATTCTGTGCAGAGAATTTGTGTGGAATTTTTTTAAGAAAGATCAGTTTGATTTCCGGTTCTGATTTGCAGGATTCACAGTATTCTTCCTTAATTTAAGAATTCTCAGCTTCTGGGTCGGCAGGATCGCCATGTTCACGCTAGGGATAATAAATGTAATAAACAACTGCTTAAGAGATGTAATAAATTGTTTAAGGGTTTTAATTGTTATATAATAGCATGATCCAAATATGCAGATAATATTATTCGGGTTAAGGTTCATTAAGCAAATTTCTAATGGTTTTAAGCTTACATTTGATCGTATTATATTAAAGTATTTTATTTGATGTCATGTTTATATTTGTGAATCCTTCTATCATTTTCGAATTGAAGTTTTTCACAACTTTACACTAACATCACAAGTTGATTAAATTTTGTTAAATGTGTCTTTGGCTGACATTTTTCATTGTTAGCCTTCGACCCCACGTGAGAAGGTGTTCTGATTTGTCATCTTTAAGACAGTTTAACAATATTTAATTTTTAATGATTTAGTTATTCTTTACAAAAATTTGATTCTATAGTTGGCTTTATACGTTTCTCAAACTGTTATACCAGGATGATGTTTATATTTTAATTTTTCAACTTTGACATCTTTAACAATTTTAATACATATTACTACTGACGAAGATAACTGTAAGTGTTATCGAAACGCTTAGATTGTATAATTTAAAATACACCATTAAAAACCCAAGAAATATAAGTATTTTATTATGTGTAATAATAGTGAAAGTTTACATTTTCATATCATAATGTAAGTTTAGTTGTTTTGCCTTGCCTTATCTCACATTTCCGTATGTTTAACTTCTTTTGTTTTTATTTTAGCTTTTGGTTGTTATAGTTATGTAGTATTGTGTATTCACTCACTAACGTGTATTGGATTTTGGTTAGTTAAATTAGTTGTTCTTTTGGGTTAGGTTACCTTAGTTTAGGAATTCTGATTATGACACTGATTAAGGATGATAATATTCTACTGAATTTGACTTATTTACTTCTATTTTTCTTGGGCGAATGTGTTCATTTTATATTTCTACTTTTGTATGAAACATGTAGAAATTAGTAGGCTGGCACTCGGTTGTAGGTAGGACCTCCCAGCGTCATTGGACATTGTCTCTCTCATTTATGCGAAAGTGTCGTAGGTGGTGGTTGGTGTGTGTAGCACCTTACCAATCGCGGAGCGAAAGCTCGAAAAAATTATAACTGCCTACCGTTTTTGACCTCCCATGGATTTCGAGAACCACTATCCGATTTCCGGGGGTGCGGCACAGTTGTGTGTGTGTGTGTGTGTGTGTGTGTGTGTGTGTGTGTGTGTGTGTGTGTGTGTGTGTGTGTATGTGTGCGTGTGTGTGCGTGTGTGTGTGTGTGTGTGTGTATGTGTGTGTGTGTGTGTGTGTGTGTGTGTGTGTGTCGTGTGTGTGTGTGTGTTGTGGCGCGCGTGTGCATACGTGCGCACGTGGCAGTGCGTGACGGCCGAGCAAGCCTGCGTGCGTGTGGATGTGTGAATGTACGTTAATACCCACGATAACTCTAAAACGCAAACACTTACGCTCTTAAAATTTTGTATTCATGTCTGTTTTCATTTCCCCTGGACTTGATTCGTTTTTAGGAGGAATTCAGCGGCGCAGAGCTATTAGGAGCTGTTTTAAGTGTGTACAAGCACAAGCACACGCACACGCACACGCACACGCACGCACACACGCACACGCACACGCACACGCACACGACACGCACGCACACGCGCACACGCACACTACGCTACGACCGCCACACGTCACGTGGCGCAGCGCGGGCACCCACGCCAAACGTTGTAAAATGTGTTAATAAGTCGATTTAGCAATAGTGAAAAAATGTCATAGCATAACCTTCTATACCTACACATCTTCAGGTACCGTTGTATTAAAAAAATGGTACGAGTATTAGAAAGAGACGTCAAAGTCATCCTATTTGCCTAACACCGGCTATGATTATTGGAGCTAAAGGTTATCAAATGTCAGTGGTTGTTAAAAATGAAAATCACTGGCGTTCAATGTCAGATAAACGAAAGTATTTATTCAGTTATTTACATTCAGTATTTTAACAAAAAGTAACAGGAACAATTAGAATATACCATTTTTACAAATAAAATTTAATATTTGTTGAAAAAACCAGCAAATTCACGTGAAGCGGTTTCAATGGGTCTTTTTTACGCAAATAAAAATAATGAGTTGCATCTTTGACAACCTATGACGTATATGATAATCTAAATTAAACTGTCATTTACACCAGCCGGTTTTACGCAAATACGAAGACAGTTACGTCTCTTTCTAATACTTGTACCTTTTTTTAATACAACTGTACCTACGTACGTTGGAACGTAATACAGCTGGATAAGTCATTATTATTGACAACTGACATGGCAACATTGAAAATAACACCCGAAAGATCGATTATACAAAAGTAGGTTAAGGTAGAATTATTAATCCTAGACTTAAGAAATATGATTGGTGACAACGCCTGTTTGCCTCAATCTTTCAAACATTGACCAATCATATTTCTGAATCCTGGTTTCACTCACTTTTTTGCAAATTACTTTATAATCCACACATAAAATTGTTTTTTTTAGGTTTGGCGGCTAATATTCTTCTCCAAAAAATGTCATATCGAAAAGTTGGAGTAAGTGGTGCCATCATAACTGTCCTAGGATTATTTAGTGCTAGTTTTTCCGTCCATCTATATCAACTTATACTATCATTTGCAGTAGTTCAACGTTGTTATTACCTATTTAAAATAAAAAATAAACCATTCTTATTTTAGCATTTGGATATGGCTTAATGTTCCCAGCAATGTTAACAGCGTTCAATCTTTATTTTGACAGAAGAAAAGCAGTTGCTTACAATTTTATAAATATTTTAATCATATCAATAACAGCTTCATTTCCATCCCTTGCTTCATTTCTAATGCGCAATTTTGGTTATCGCGGAGCTAATGCAATACAAGCAGCAATTTGTTTAAATTGTATTCCAACGATGCTATGCTTACAACCAGTAAAATGGCACTTGAAAAAACAAAATATTCTTTCGACCGATATCAAAAGTAAGCTTTATGCCAACGTATATGCAGTTATTATATTAATATCTTATGTTATTTTTAGTTCAATTGAAGGACGAAAGAGTGCGTTCTGCAAATGAAGCCGAAAAACTTGAACAAAACGTTAAATTGCTTAGTAATGGTGACGTAAAAATATCTGATTCTCCAAAACGTGATAATGAAAAAACTGAGAATGCAGGTTCTTTGCCTTTGTGGTAAGTATTAATTTTTGTTATAGGGTATTGAAGCTAAACGAAAACTTAATTTTTTTTTTTTTGATATACAGTTTTTGGAATAATATTACAATTTGATAACCCTATAGTTTGGATGAGATTATTTTGCAACAGTAAAAAGACTTCTCCATGCGTTTGGTGTACATATGTTTACCAAACCAAGCGAACTATTTTTTGATTCATTAATTACACAACAAATAATTATTCTTTTTATATATTAGCAAACTATATATTTAATATTTGTGAATAACAGGTGCTTGAAACTAGATTCCATTATTTAAATTACTATATGTCCATAGAGTTAATTAGAAAAAGCAACTTACATTTTTAATCTTGTTGGCTGCTTTCCTTTCTAAGCTGTGTATATAGAAATTTAACATTTCTAATTCCAAACACACGGACGGTATAGGAATTAACATTTTGAAACTGTTCTGCGATTTTTAAAATACTTATCTTTCTTGGGGTTTTTTAATGGTGTACTTTAAATTATACAATCTACACGTTTCGATAACACTCACAGTTATCTTCGTCAGTAGTAATGTTTGTTAAAAATTGTTAAAGATGTAGTAAACAATTTTGTCAAATTTGAAAAATTCAAACATAAACATAAGCCTGCTATTAATGTAACAGTTTGAGAAACGTATAAGCCAACTATAAAATTGTAGTAAAGAATAACTAGGTCATTAAAATTAAATTTCATTAAACTGCCTCAAAGATGACAAACCAGAACACTCTCTACGACGAAAGCTAACAATGAAATTTGCCAGCCAAAAAACACATTTAACAAAATTTAATCGAGTTATGATGTAAGTGTAAAGTTGTGAAAAACTTCAATTTTAAAATGATAGAAGCATTCACAAATTCAAACATTATATCAAATAAAATAACCCAGTTAAATCTAACAAAGAGATATCTTTATCAATAATTGGAAGTGTTATTAACAATGAAAAGCATAATGCAGGACGTTCTTTGTAATTTTCAATTTTAGTTTAATTTTAACTACTTATGTTAAATTATAGTGCTGTGGTAATTTAACATATAATTGGTAAAGCATTTGCTTCAAGGTCTAGGAAAAACACAGCAAAAAACCTAGACATACCAAAAGTTAAAATTAAAATCAAAATTAAGGACGTATCATTATGCTTTTTTTAATTATAAGATGCCAAAACCTATTTAAACGGAGATTTTCTTCTTGTCTATTAAAATTATTCGGGTGTTTATATATTTCAATAGCTTCACGTTGCAAACGAACATAATAATGGGTTTGTCTTGACAATATTTCCATATTGTCAAATTGAATGTCATGATTTAGATTATTCAGGGCATGGTCAGCCACAGCAGACCTCTCTGGTTGACCCAATCTACAAAATCTCATATGTTCTTTGCGTCTTGTATCAAAGCTACTTTTTGTGGTCCCGATGTATACTTTTCCACATGAACAAGATAACTTATACACTCCGGAAGATGATAAAGGGTTTGACACATCTTTAGGTGATCTTAAATGTTCTTGTAGGTTTAAAAATAGTCCTAATGCCATATTTGATTAGTATTTTTTCAATTCTATTTGTAACATTAGCTATAAAAGGAAGAAAAGCAGTACCAACATTAAGAACTGGTTTTTCTTTAAGGTTACGCCTAGAAGGTGTAATAACATTATTAATATCTGTAAGTGAATATCCATTATCTTGTAAGGATTTTCTTAAATATTTATATTCATCATTCAAAAATTCAGGGTCACAAATTCGTTTTGCTCGATCTACTGAAGATTTAATTACACTAATTTTTTGACGTGGATGGTGGTTGGATAATTTATGAAGGTATCTATCAGTGTGTGTCGGCTTTATGTAAACCTTAAAAGATAGTGAATCATTAATAATTAATATTAATATGTCAAGAAATGGTAAACTTCCATTAGTTTCTTTTTCCATGGTAAACTGAATGTATACCATTTATAAAAACCAAAAACTCATGCAGTGCTTCTTCTCCATGTCTCCAAATAACAAATGTGTCATCTACATATCTATACCAAACTGAAGGTTTTTTAGGTGTATTTTGTAACGTTAATGTTTCAAATTTTTCCATATAAAAATTAGCTATAACAGGACTAAGGGGACTACCATTGCTACAGCTTCAATCTGTTCATAAAATTTACTATTCCACTGAAAATAAGTTGTAGTAAGACAGTGCTGAAAAAGAATGGTTATGTCCTTTGGAAAAAGATGATCAATGTATTCAATAGTTTCTTTTAAAGGTACTCTTGTAAAAAGTGAAATAACATCAAAACTAACCATTATATCACCCTCTTCTGCGATTGTTGATTAACAAGTAGATTATTTGTATTTTTGTGGGCAATCCTATTACTTTGTTGACGATTAAGCTAAACGCGAATGTAATCGTTAGTTTGATTTTGATTCTCAAAATGAAGCTAAACACTTACATTTTTTACTCTCAACACATGATAAATGTAAGTTAATCGTTGAGTGAAGGGGTCCCAATACGGTTCGGTTTTTAAGGACTGTCAGTTTTTTTTATTTTATGCATGCAAGGTAACATTTGTGTTGTCCATGGTCTTTTTTTTTTTCACTATATTTAGAATTTACATCAGTTCTACATACATAAAGGCAAAATTTGGATCGATTGGGGCTTGAATCTCGATGGCGCAATTGGTTAAAGCGGTACTCTAGCAAAGTACAGGTCGTAGGTTCAAATCCTACTCGAGGTAACCTTTTTATTTATCTATTTCATAAAATTAATAATAATTTTTAGTTATTTTAGTCCTTTAATTTTGCACTGTATAGCAAAATTGTAATTTGTAACCCATATTTAGAAGCCTTGTGATGTAAAATGAGTCAAAATGCTACTATTTCACCACAATCAATAATTTAAAATCTAAAATTGGGACTTTAATACCTTTTGATATTTTTTTTTTGCTTCAAAATTTGAGTATTACTGAATCAATACTATTAATAAGTATTGTAGAAATGTATGATAAAATGGAATATTGCAAGTTTACTTCAAACAAGCAGCGGAAGTTGTGTAAGAAAACCTCTAAAAAATTAAAAAAAAATCCCTTCATAAAAAAGAAAGCGTTTGAAATTCATAATTGTTTAAATGTTACAATTGTAAGGCTCTAATGTATTTTATGAATTTTATTATGTTTTGTCGTGGTTATGAAGGTTGGGCGACAACACTCTGCACTTTAGTAAGTTGCCTAGGGCGACGTGTAAGAGTATTTTGTGTGTAAATAATAGCCTTTGGCAGTAGACCTGGGCAATCAGCTCCGTTGCGCTTTCTGATGAACGCTTCCTTACAAACAGCCTTTCTGTCCGACCGTGTAAGCAGACCACGATACGGGGAATTAATCTCAGACCGTTATGATCTCCAGAAGTGCTTGTGTAGGGGTTGTAAAAAACTTACGTGCAAATGAAGGCGAGCTTGAACGACAGTCGGCCAGAGTGTACAGGAGAATTTGAGGGAAAATTCGTATAAAGGGTCTTCTCCCGGTAGTGCGCTGAAGGCGGTGGCGGCTTCTGGTAGTGGCGTTAGGTCAGATTGGCTATTGTTTAGGTGGTGGGACTAAAAGGGACTTTGACGTAAAAAACTCGAAATGTTTTCGTATCGACGTCGGAGAGATAAAATTAATTATTTAAAATCCAGCAATTTCGATAGAATTGATTAAGTAGATAAAACATACAAGAAAATTCTCGCAAAGTTGAAACCATTTATGTTTTATATCAATTAGGACTCTAAATTTAAAGCTCATTAGACATATCTTGAAATTTTAATACTACAAGGAAAAATAACGTCCAAATGAATTAAATCTGTATTAAATATAAAGCAGCAAGTATCCATATCGAAATTGCGTTGAGTAGGATATAATTACAAAAATTTAAAAGATGTTTACGTGAAATTCCAATATTTTAGTGCCCTCGGCGTACAATCTAAACTTGTATAGCTTTATACAAAAATGTTTACAGGTTTACAATAAAAGCAAATGCAGTCACCTTTAAAATAGGTTTAGTTATACTTAATAAACGACACATAACACAATGCTATTTTGAAATCTTGTGCTTCTGTAGAAAGTATCGGGCTTTCATATGACAGCTTTTATTAAATTGGCAACGCACAAACAAGGTTCTTGGATCGCCGTTTGACCAATCTTATGATTTTGTTCAAATTGCGTTAGCTCAATACCAACGTTGTTCAGGATAATATGCTTTTTCACTATAATAAAATAGTATATTAAAGTATAGGTGGATATAAAGGTCTTTAGAACAAGCGCAATTTTTCCAGCACGACGGAGTGCTAATTGTGTCTCTATTTGGATTACACTCTTAGGATTATTTGATTTATTTACATATTTGGTGCAATATCAAAGGTTGTGCGTAATGAAAACGCAACTTTGTCATCAAAGCAACGTATCAACACTTTCGGCAGCAGTAAAGAAGATCTAGAAAACAAGCAATCTAACAAGAGGAACTGCTGTAGTAGATCTAGCAACAAAAAGAAAGTATTAGAAGAAACAAATAACAGTAAATTGCGTGAAGTAGAAATTCGTATAGAAGATTGCCTTCAAAATTCTTCACAAGCAGAAGCATTAGTTGCACTCTGTCGACGCTCATATAAAGAAACATCGGTAACCAGTCGTTTCTCACGAGGAAGAAAGATTCAACTGATAAAAGTGTTGAAGTGAAAATAGTGAATCTGTGTCGGGCCTGTTTGTGAAAATGATAGTACATTAGACGATTCAAGTAGTGCCAGTACTAGAAGCAGTAGTAGTATATGTGCAATTAGTGCCAGAAATTCAAGGTGATGATAATGTAAACGTGTGAATCAATATCAATGCCTGAGGCGGTAGTTAGAAATTGTAAGTGAAGAAGACGATTGTGTGATAGTGGCGCAAAGGACAATACTAAAGATCGACGAGCGGTGCTCAAGTCACGGTGACGATGACGGCCGCTGTCATCTTCGCCGTTTAAGAATGGAACTTACAGAATCTGCGAACGTCACACTGTTAGGTTTCAGATGATCGTTGGAATCTGGCGTGAGTTTTACGATCCGGTAGTGGCGATGAACGCTCGCTCGCGTTCCAGCGCTTTAACTTCTGACGAACCACAACAAACTGCTCAAATACAATCTACTAATAGATCACCACTGTTTCTACCAACCAACCACGCCTACAGCACATATAAACAGTACATACGAACCGCTGCGCGTGAGAGACCCCAGCGTGTTGCTGGAGTCAGAACCATACGTCCGCCACATTCATAGTGTGCAGCATCAGTCGCTTCTCATGTCGCACCCATCAATCCCGGCGGCTTCGGGCCTCCTTCTACATCTGCTGCAGCCACCCTTCTAACTTGTACCCACCTGTACCACCACCACCAAGCCTAATGAGCCCCCACCCTCTACAACCTCATTTACCTCTTCCTGGGTTATATGCCCATCATGTACTTGAAATGTTGTGGAAGCAGCGATATCCAATACAAGTTGGTACCCACTTATTAGGTCCTCAAAGCTCTCATCCTGGGGAAGATATGTTGGAGAGAGAACGCGCTTATGCACAAGACAGATTATTAAGAGAGCGATAGACTCAAGAAGCACGATAATTAGAAAAACAGCAGCATAAGGAGAGAGAATTGAAGGAAAGAGAACGTTTAGAACGTGAGAGGCAAGAAACAGAAAAGTTAGAAAGAGAAAAACAGGAACAAGAACGGGAGAGACAAGACAAGCAGCGTGCGGCGCAAGCCGTTCGTAAACATTTTGAAGAATCTGTTTCGAAATAGAGTGTTTTAAAGACCAGTTTTCCACGAATACTTTACTCTATTTTTTTTATTAGTGCACCTTGAAATCATAAATACTAGTATTATTACTACAAAAAATGGAAATAAGTACTAATATGTAAATAAAAATTAATATAGCCAAGAATACTAACTGTACTTTCTATTTTCATTTATAAAATTAAAAATGTTAAATAATGTTTAAATAAAAGTTTTGAATTTGTTGGTAATATTTAATTTGACGTTACAAGGTACTCCTGTTAGATCAATAATAAAAAAAATTGTCATTTAGACTTCACGTTTATTGAGTTGTTGATGTTGCCATGGTAACTTTAAAAAACGCGCGTTTTTGATAGTTCGATTTAAATACGCTAAGGCGTGCTTTAAATAGGTAAAATGGGGTACTAATCAAAAAAAATCTTTAGTATTCATATTTCTATACAATTTAATTCGGAAAGTGTACTGAACTCTATGACCTTAAAACTTTTAAAATATGCTTCTAATCGCAACTCCCGTTTAACTTTGCGATGGCATTGAGTCATGTAACTTCGGTCGAATTCTTTTGTCAATTTAGAAAGCTGTTTCTTTTACAAGCAGTTCCACGAGGCGACTTAGTAACAGCAAAACAGTTATCCGTGACAATATATATATATATATATATATATATATATATATATATATATATATATATATATATATATATATAGAAAATAGAAAAATTGCATTTAAAGTGAGGACGAGTCTTTGTGAGGACCCTATATGGACCTCACTTTGAGTAATTGTAAAAATGAAATATTTGCTATCGGTGTGCGTCGTTAACGCCATTTTTGCAAAAAAAAGTGAGGGCCTCAATTTGATAGAAAGGTGAAAAATATGTATAATTTAGTTCTAGAAGTGTCCGCCACGTGGCGTCTTACATTGACGTATATTCACAACCACGTATTTTAATAAAAATTTTGCTATTCAAAGTGAGGACCGATTTCACAACACAGAATTGGCAACTATGCTTGGTGACTCTTTCTTATTTTAAAGCATTACGATAAGTGTAGATGTCGGAAAATGAATATTGCGTTGGGTTTATATAAACCAAATAATGAAAACTTTACTAATCAGTAATCCATATTTTTAACTAAGGAGTAATTAAGACAAAAGAGAAAAAGGAATAGGTTTAAAAATATTAACGTTATAATTCGTTTTACATAATGACCTAAAGTTTTCGCGTGTATCTGCACTACATCACCAGATTATATCCCAAAATTTGTTTTTCTAAACATTGATTTCTAACTCTTAACGCTAATGTCCTGGAATTTATTATCACACTTTTTATTTGCTAAGTAAAAATCCTTTGTAGCTGATATTTTTGGTGCCTTCTGCAAATCCGAAATATCTTAATGCCAAACTATTTATGTTCACTTTCTGACATGCCCATCGCTTGTTAATGCTGGTCCATGCACCATTTAGGATTTAAAAATGAATAAGCATTTGAATTAACATTTATGGTTTAATATTTTAGTGAGCGGTTTATAGAACATTTAGTACTTAAAAATGGAAAATCCCAAAGCCCAAGGTATGACTAATTACTACGACTGTGCACAGTGGTTTTATTTAATATTTAACGTTTTAGATTTAAGAAATTAAGTTAAACCAACTTTTCTTTCATATTAAAATGTACAACTTAAACAGTCACATTCATACCTTGTCCGATAACCTCACTTTTAACTTTTAAACTATGAATGTTAAATCTTATATATTAAATCTTCAATGGTTCATAAATCAGCTTTTATATAGGTACATGATTAAACTAAAAATCCCATGAAACAAATCCTTACAACATCCTCCAATCAAATTTACTCTTTTTTTAACATCAACATTAATCCTGACATACAATATTTTTGAAGGCATCAATTATTAGATCCACAAACGCACAATTACCAGACATCTTTTACCATGAATACCCCCAGGGTCGCTCTGACCAGATGGTGCAATGGGTGCAGGATATACGAGCGGCAAACCGAAGGGGCGACGATAGCCACCCTGTTACAGAAAAATTCGAAAAGCGACAAATTACAAATAACTATCAAATAACCATAATATGCATGTAGTAACATACATTTCAAAACCTAAGCATACAAAAATAAACGACTAACTTGATCATTTAAAATAAGACATTTTGATTCGCTTAATAATATAGTTATCGGAGAGCTTCATTTATCTCCTAGGTTTTGTTTAAGCGCAGCGTTATAAAATTTCATTTTTTTTGGCAAACTGTAGGAATATTATTTTTTCCGGAATCACGACTAATTCCATTTCACACTAATTCTTAAATTTATACGAATATCACTTACTCTAATTCTCTTTTACTATTTTTTGTAGTAGTTACTGTTGCGTGTAAACCTATATTGTCAGCGAATTGTGAAGTTTTTATATTCGATTTATTTGTAACTATAACCTTTACATAATACAACAAGACTGAGAGATCCTCATGCTTAAAGGACTCCTTTAGAAACGATTTTTCCTCTTAATTATGAATTTCGCCATACTTTGAGTATATTAAGAAATAATATCTACTGTTTTGAATATTAGCAGGAAATCAGGAGCCGAATTTCCATCGTTTAAAATCTTCCCATTCTTTCATTTGTCTATTTAATATAAACTCGTGATAATTATTCTAAGGCAAACATATTCAACTTAACGTCAATTGGTTACCTGAGGGTGAAGATAGAATCACCGCACAAAAAGACGGTACCGGGCAGTGTTTTAACTGCCAAAGATACGGCCATACAACAAGTGGCTCCCACGCCACCCCAGGTGCCTAAAGTGTGCAAAACATCACCATACAAGAGAATGTACCCTAGTCCGAGGGAACGGAAGCCCTAAATGTGTCAACTGCAACGGTCCACACACGCAAACTACAGAGGGTGTCCCGCACACCTCGACCTACCACACACACAAACGAAACAACAGTCACGAGACCACCCACAAGGCGAGTAGACGGAAAGAGATACGCAACCATCACGGCTAACACAACAACAACCAATGACGACGAAGATTTCAATTTCGCGATGAGAATTATCAGAGCAATACGGGCAGAAAAATCGTAATTACACAAACAAGAAGAACAAAACGCCGCAATTTTAGCGGCCACACCAAAATCACAACCTAACAACAAGATGGAGGTATAAGGAATTCGTTCCGACGTACCGAAAGTTATTTACAGTTCACAGTTTCCTCAATCGCTATATTACGGTCGATGAAACTTGGGTTCACCACTTCGATCCCGAGTGCAAACAACAAAGTATGGAATGGTGTCATACAGGATCTCCCTCCACGCAAATTTCGTGTATAGGCTTCAGCGGGCAAGATAACGGCTACAGTTTTTGGGATGCCAAAGGAATTTTTCTGGTTGATTTTTTGGAATATGGCCACACAATCACTGGTCCATATTATGCAGTATTAGTTACAAAACTTGGTTATTGCATTAATGAAGAAAGAATAGGAAAACTATCACGTGGAATTCTCTTTCATCAAGACAACGCCCTAGTTCATAAGAGCGTTATGTCTGAATGCAATGCACGATACTGTGTTTGGAGTTATGGAGCATTTACCTTACTCCCCTGACTTACCTCGCAGTGATTTTTATTTATTTCCAAAGCTAAAAGAGTTTTCAGGAAACAAAATTTGAGAGCGATGACACAGTGATCAAGCCTCCGGGTTTTTCAAGAAAGGTGTTGCTATGCTTGATCATAGTTGGAATAAGTGTGTTCACGTTCAAGGGGATTATGTTGAAAAATAATGTTGTATTCATGCTAGGTACATTAAATACTGTACATCCTTCGTATCATTTCAAAGTGTAATTTTTTTTATGTATCCATTAATAATTATAAATATCTATTCATGTTAATTTATGATCAGTTCCTGCTGAGTTATTTTTCCGAAATACAGTTTACTTTTTTCACATTTCCTGTGTTCTGTTTATTTTAAAGAAATTACGGTTGATCAGAGGTTAGGGGACGAGAAATTTATTTTCGTACACGGGCGGCAGATCCCTTAGGAACGGTCATGATTACCCCCTTCTACACCTGACTACAATTTATAATTTCCGTTGCACTGCAGGAAACATTCACTTTGTGTTAATTTTCGTCAAATATATAACATTTTAATTTTTTGTTCATCAGTCTCAGTATTATACTCTAACATGTTGAAAATGTTTGTTAGGAATTAGAGGCACTTGGTAGATCACCACACCATATTACGTAGAAGAGTAACTGCAGTAAAAAGAAACACAGACAAATACTTTAAATTATTAAAAGGATTTTATGAAATACGAAAATGTATTATATTAATTACTACATAAATATGTCCTAATTGATACTTTTCTGTTTTGTACGATTCCACTTACGGATGTATTTACACAAACTGCACCAGCAAAATAGAGCAAACGTAGACAATAAGTGTAATTACACGTTCCAATTTACTTCTTTATAGCGGCAACAAGGCATTGTCCCCGCTTTAATACGTCAAACAATTTATATATTGTATACGGTGCTCATAACTATAAAATAATGACAAGTATTTATATAGGCTACATTTAATAGACTTGTAAAAGAACCTCACTTTCAACCGAATATACTAGGTGTCAAATTTATAAATATAAACGTGTATATTTGTTAGATTTGGGTAATAATAATTCTAATTATTAGTAATATAGGTTACAACTTTGAAATTGTTGGTTGGTAAATGTCTTTTATGTCTTTTAATGTCATTAAAATTACCAACGCAGTAGTGTATGTTGGACATATGTATATGTGTCTCGCGTCTACTAGTGTTCTCTCCTTTCAGTACAAAAACGACAATTCGGCAAAGAACTAATTGCCATCTTCAGGTTCTTTTCAACTCATTGGCTCATTTCCATATTACCTGAATCGAACTGCTGTCCGGTGTGTTTATTTCTGGTGTTGTATACTTTCGCCACTTGAACTTCTTTCACTGTTTTTTTCTGCTGTGAGCGCTGTTGGTGTATGTGATTCTTGCAGAAGTACTGAAATGTCGAAATACTAAAGGAGGAGACAGTGAACCAGAACCTACTTGAGCTTCCCGTTCAACGAGTCGTTGGAAATAATCAAGGAGAAACACCGAATACCAAAAGATATGGCATTAACAGATCATTACCAGAGAAACACGTATTTCATGTACGAGGGACAACGGTACAAGTGGGTCGACGGAGCACTGATCACCTCTATCACAAGTGATAGCTTATTTACTCATGCGCCGCTTATAAACCAATAATACAAATACCGTCAGTCTCAAACCGAAGTTATGGTTGAGATGCGCCGACGTCACCTTCAGTGTATAGCCTAGAACAGCTGGATAAGATCTTGGAACATCTATACCCACAACAAAGGTTTACCAAAAAATGTAGAATAACAACAATCTGCTATTTCTGGATATTTCCAAAATAAAACTAAATGCGATAACAAACAGGCTTTTGTTTTCTCTCGATTATGGTACATGTGCTGAAACACGATGATAAATTATATAAAATAAATTATGAAGTTATATTGCATTTAACATATTAGTGCTATTATACTTAATTATACGCTAGCACTAGGACGATTTGCAATACAAAATATTATCGGCCACATCGAGTAGTCGATTTCATACATGGAAGATAACACAGCACAAACAATATGCAAGAAGGTGATCAGGGTGGGTATGTAGTCTCTGAACCACTAAATAAAAACTAAAGAAAAATTTAAAGCACTAGAAACGTTGAACAAAATACAAACATCGCAGACAAAAGAAACGCCACAGTCGTTATGGATATCGAAGACTGCAATGACAAGATGAACAATTTCTTACAAGAGCCGGCATACCAAAGCATCGCAACGGATCCTGAAACATACTTGGAAAAAATTTAAATCCACACAAAAGCCACACACACACACACACGCACGTACGCACGCACGCACGCACGCACACACACACACACACACACACACACACACACACACACACACACACACACACACACACACACACACACACACACAGCAACAAGTAGCTGAATGTTCAGCTCATCATCACTCGGTACAACTACAGACTGTGGTTAAAACCTTAATTACGCACTCCAAGCGACTGGCAGACCATCATAACCTTACATAGAAAAATAAAAGCGCTCAGTTTTACTACAAAATGGATTCACCAAAAAATACATCCATAAGGCGGATCAACTAAAGAAGCAAAAGCAAGAACAAAGAAGTAGAAACAAGCAAACAAAATACTCATATCGTACTTAAAGGGAACCTAACCAAAAAACCAAAATTAACTTAGGAAATAAGCAATATACCAGATTCCATGTACAGAGTGTGACCGAACGTACATAGGTCAAACAAACGAATTTAGCACAACATGGTCTTTCGACAACACATTATATTATTTACGATAAGACCAAAAGGATAGCATCAACCTAACATCTAACTCTAAGGAGAATACTCAGACAACCTGTAGAAATAGTAAAACCCCCAAACAGCCTTAATATCCAAGACTACGCGCAAAGACTACCTAATACGTGGAAATCGGTATTAAACAAAATCTGTCAACCAGTCAATAACTTTATAATTTCAACTCATCAAAACATATTATTTTCGACTACAACCGATATCTAAATAGTTATACGTGTCATTAGATTTCTACATTTCTCCGAACCTTCAATTCCTATCGAAATTTCTTATTTGACATTTTCACCAACTTTAGTTTTAATTTAAAGTTAACTTTATTGATCAGAATATGATTAATCATCAGATTCTGATCCCAGGGACGATCCACGTGGACTGAAAAGCGTAAAGTAAAATTGTGTCAATAGTGTACAGAACTGAACTAAGGTAAGAAAGTGCAGACTTTGAGAGGAATACGGGTGTGAAAGACACATATCGGCCTAAATTGTCACTACACCTTACCCATCTGAAAGCTACTATAAAACTCGTGCTGAAAACCGAATTACTGAGTCGGGAACAATGGACGTACAAAGCTATTTTTTTCTTCGGGCCAGTGCTACCACATCCATTTGTCTCCAGTAACCAGTCGATATTTTGATATTACTAAAAAGTCTGATTCCATTTCTTTTGCGTCAGCATTAAAATAAAGTGTGTTTGTATAAAAACCGTGATGTGATATTTTATCAAAAAATTCTAATGTAATTGATTCGCATAAATATAAAACGTTTAAATTTCAATTCCATAAGGGACTCTTAAAAGTTTTATCGACGATACCATTGTAAACTATAAAGTCAACATTTGAACCATCAAGATTTTAATTTATTACTGTTTTATAATAAATTTACATCTGAATAAATATACTAATTTTTAATTGGAAGTGAGCATACATTTTGTGTATAGGGTGAGTCACGGTTGACAAGATGGTCCAATGTGGCCAAACGGTAAAAATGTTAACAATTTTGTCTATTCATTTATATGTGGGTTAATAAATGGTATATTTTAAATTTATTCTAAAATATACAAGGTGCCCAAAAAAGTGGGGTATATCAAAATTATGTTTTTTGATTTGTAATTCCGAGATATTTTTCCTGTAACTGGAAGATCTTAAGAAAAAATTCATAACCAGTGAATTTAGCCAAATCCAGTTTTAATTATAAATATTAGATTAGGAATATTACATTGTGTTAATATTCTAATTTTTATAGGGAAATCAAATTTACTACGTGATGAAATGGTAGGTGTTCTATTTTTAGCTACTCACGGAATTAGAGTATGGACATGTCATTAGATAAATGTCTCATTGCGCACGCCCTTTAGAATTCCATTAAAAATCTAGAATTTATAATTAAAATGGATTTGGCTAAATTTATTGGTTTGGGAGTTTTTAATTGTTTGTTAATAACTTCCAATTTCCGAAAAATGAAAACATTTCGGTAACCACAATATTTAGGTATAGGAAACGCTTAATAAAGTTCATCTTAATTTTTACCCACAGTCCTAAAATATAGAGCATTCTCAAAGAAAAGAACTTTTATACGCCCCACTTTTTTGGGACATCCTGTATATTTCAAAATAAGTTTAAAATACACTTTTTATTAATCCGCGTATAAATGAACAGATAAGATTTTTTAAATTTTTACCTTTTAGCCATAATAGTCCGTGGTCTCAACGGTGACTCACCCTGCACATAGGGAGTAGTTACCACCACTTGGCACTATAAAAACAACTCTCTAGAAAAAAATATTTAAATACAGCACGATATTTTTAATGTACTGTACTAATTGAAAGGTATAATTTTAGGAAATCTATAATCAACACCTTAGATCTAGGATTATTTACTGATCCAATATATGTCAACATTGTCATTGGAGTTTCATTATGCCTAGCGGCAGATTATACTTTCCTAACAGCATTTCCAGCACTTTTAAAGAATTTCCAAATCAGCAGTGCAGAAGAAACAAGTATTTTAACAATATTTTATATGGGAGATATAGTTGGAAGATTAATACTTATAACTATAACAGCTTTTACAAAAATCAAAAACCGGTGTTTACTGCTAATGGGTGCAGTTATTTTGGTAACTGTGCGTACAGGTAAGCAAAACAACGATTATTATTTTCTTTAAATAATCACTTTCGTATTTTAGGGTTTGTAATGAATGACTCCTTTTTGTGGCTGGCTGTGTGTTCTGCATTAATGGGATCAGTGCGTTGTCTATTTCAAACTACTTTTCCGTTAATATTTACTGAATTGTACACAAAACGATTTGTAACTGCTTTTTCGCTGTTTATGATAGTTTGTGGAATAGTCTCCTTACTGAGTGGTTTAATTATCAGTGAGTATATGATTTTCTATTCAAACTATTATTACTGATATTTATCACAGGTTGGGTCAATGATGTAGCTAAAAGTAACGTAGCGGTTATACATTCTTTGTCTGTTATGAACTTGTTATGTGCTCTGCCATGGATAATAGAGTTTCTGTATTATAGAATAAAAAGGAAACACTAGAGATGGCGATTTCCACTTACATGATCCTTTCGCCTCTTAGATAAGCAAAGTAATGGTCTGACGCAAATTTCGGAAGGTTTTAAAAATACACAGTTCATCTCTTGTCCAGTATATCGATGATTTTGTGTATCATGATGAATAGATCTTAAAAAATATTTTAGATTTTGGTTATGTGTGAATAGATAAAACAGTGCTTTTTGATGTACGTAATTAAGTTATAGACAAGGCTAATACATTTTTTTTTCTAACAATTTCTATCAATAACATCCTTATTATCCTTTAGGGGTGGCCTGGGTTATTACACCTTCCTTCTGGCGCATAAATTGTGTAAAACATTTTTCGTGGGCCGATTCGGTATCGGATATTCGTGCTCATCTTGGTTATTATGATTTTGCTTGAAACCAGCCTGTTGTTGTATGCGTAAAGTTAAGTTTTGCGATCTAATCCGATAGACGGAAATACACCATCTCATTTATATAACGGCACAGTACGCAATACACCACAAATTAATAGACAACCCAAAATTAAGGAAACAAACTACGTCCTTCGTCCATGCGCTTATTCTCCAGGACAGATTAGCCAAGTACGCAGATTAAATATTGCTTCAAAACATAACAAAGTATAATACGCATACGATCTTTAATTATTCCGATCAACACCCTTAAACTGTATCGTCGTCACTACTTATATTTCCAATTTGTTTACGTTACTTTATATTAAACACGAAATGGAAAACATAAGTCAATACTGGGGAGCAATGCTTATGATAGGTGGAGCTCATAATATAAAACAAAACTATAGCGATGCATCCGCTTCCAATAGTCAACACATAAATTAAAACAATAAAAACACCTAGTACACCCTAAATTCGCGTATTATTATTAAATTACATGAGCTCTAAACAGGAGTTAGAATGTAATGTACACTTTTGTAGATACCAAAAGAAACTAAGGTATTTCGACGACAAACAAGTCTATTAATGTAAAAAGCAGATGATTGAGAATAACATATACAAAAGAGGATGCAGCGTGCAATGTTTATTCTAAACGTCCCTAGTTCTGATTTTTCTTATTTTAAACAATTTAATAGTACGAGATGGGTGAGGGAATTCCGCAGATTTTCCACGTTCACTAAATGCGTATACAATCGTTTGCAAAACTTAACATGAATGAAGAAGGTTGAAACTACAATAAAAAACAATTAGGGATACAATACGGATCATATGTAAACATTTAGAATCAGAATTGCCAGAGTTTAGGTTTTGAAGCTTGTGAGAGTTGCACACACACACACACACACACACACACACACACACACACACACACACACACACGCACACGCACACGCACACGCACACGCACACGCACACGCACACGCACACGCACACGCACACGCACACGCACACGCACACGCACACGCACACGCACACGCACACGCACACGCACACGCACACGCACACGCACACGCACACGCACACGCACACGCACACGCACACCGCACACGCACACGCACACGCACACGCACACGCACACGCACACGCACACACGCACACACGCACACACGCACACACGCACACACGCACACACGCACACACGCACACGACACACGCACACACGCACACACGACACACGCACACACGCACACACACGCACAGCACTCACACACGCACATGCACACATGCACACGCAGCACGCACACACACATACACACCAGCATGCATACACACACCTACATCACAGACGTGCACACGCACAGATACACATTATATCCGGAGTAAACGTCCAGGGTAAATAAAAAAAAAGAATTATTTTCTCTAGCTATTCAAGAACTTCGAGATCGACAATTAAAAGGAATTGGTTTATGAGAATATTGGGTTGAGAAGAAAAATATTTTAAAACATCTTTATTGCCTCTCTCTATGTTAGGGACAATAATTTGTAAATCTTTCTCGTACAAAGGTACATGTTGAAGCTGAAACCAAAAGCATCTCGGATAACAGATAACAAGACAGTTAAGTGGGGAAAGATTTAAAGTTTTATGCGGATGATTCAGTACACATTTTGTTTTATTCAAAAAGTCCAAAAGCAATTTCTTAAATGTGTATAATGCCGTTATTTGTATTTTAGGAAAAAAAGTGTAAAAAGAACAGTTTTAGGTTTAAACTGTAGAATTAAACTGATTTTGTTATGTTATGGAAACAATAGTTGGCTAGGTCTTTTTAGGAAAGGGATTTTTCTGGCCTTTCTAATGATATAATATGTGATATAGTTATTTTGAAAAACTAAAAAAATATCTGTTTCTCCGGTTTCATTTCAGAACCATTAGTATTATAGGTCATTGCCGCTGTGGTTGATTGGCAAATGCTACTTATATTGCTTTGACGTTTAGTTTGAAACTGCTTTTGAGTGTTGTTATTATTTTTAGTCGCTGCAATGAATTTTTCTAATCTGGATAGGCGTGATTGTTTGAACGTTACATTCGGTGTCAAAGAAATTAAGGTCTTTTCACCGCATATTTAAAGACTATATGATGCTTTGGGTGAATACGGATCTCTTTGTAAACATAGAAATTAAACAGGGCGCATTAATGAAGCTGCCAAAGTGAATACGTTAGTATCTGTTATGCAGAATGAATCAATTTCAACACGAATAATTAGTATGCAAGCGTGTGAAGTTTTGTAAGTGGTTTACAAACAAGTGTGCAGTCGATCCACAATTTAAACTTAAGGTACTTTGGAAGGACGAAAGTAGTTTTACAAATTGCGGGATGTTTAACAGACACAACGCGTATCTCTTTACACAAGAAAATGCAAATTGTGCAAACAACAGCACAATTAGGTTTAATGAGTAATGTGGAGTTACCGGATCAACACTTTTTTGTCCATACATTTTTGGAGGTACTCTAACCGGTGAGCGTTTTGTTTATTTCCTACAAAATGATTTCGAAGATATGATAGATGCGGTAACTTTGGAGTGATTTCAGCACGATCACGTTAAAGTACGTACAAAACTATTCATTAAGAAAAAAATAAATAAAAAGTAGTTTGACTACACATAAACACAATAAAAAAAAACCACATCCACAATTGTGTCATAAACAAATTAGAATAAAATTGTAATATCAAACATGTGGCCCTCTAAAACCAATCATGCCGGTATTTAAGTAAATAAGCAAATAAAACAATAAGGCAAACTACGGTACATATAAAATACAACAACAGTAAAATTTCGCAGGTGATAATAAGGTAAAGTCAAGGACAAAAGAAAATAGACAAGGAATTTACACGTACACAACTTTTTAGTGACTACTAAAGCACAAAATACATACGTACAGTTACAATATAAAGAGAAATTAGTTCGTAGGCAAACAATTCTACTTAAACAAACTGACACAAGGAAACTCATTAAAACAAAGCTTTACAAAGGTAAGTTGTAAATAAATCATCACATCGTGACCGATATACAAGTTTGAGTGCGTTAGAAAAATACAACGTCCCTTTCTCAGGTTACACATTCATCTACACAACAATAAAAACAGTAAAAATAAATTTCTAGGTGTTTAATGTAAATATTTGACAATTGCCTATTTACAATTATAACTATGCTTTATCCTGTACCCGTTCGTCCACGCCCACCTTTACACAAGTATAAATATAAACAACAAACAACAATGCTAATTCACCCAAGTGATGAGGGAGGGAGCCCTGTACTGTTCTTTATTGTAGCAGATTTCAGCTTAATGAGCACGCGTGCGAATGAAATACCTTTGTAAGGCAATGCTCGATTTTTGATACGTTACATAGGCTTGTAGAATGATTTGCTGCGAGCTTTCATTTATATAAAAATACCTACTAACACTTTATTTATTTCCTTTTGTTAAACACTTTACCACAACACGACGAGTTAAGGTACGCGGTTTAAACTCGAGGCAAAGTCTATTAATGTTGATTTATCTTTGAAAAAACTTACATTAAACCTACACAAAAAGAAAGGTACGAATTACGTTGGAACAGTTTCTTATTAATTATTGAACAAAATCTTAATTTTAAAAATATGCATTCGTCCTTAACAAGCGCTACATTTAGATTTCGAGTTTCAACGTACCAAACAAAGATCCCTTTGGATTTGCGCTATGCTCCGACGTAATTAATTATTACGTTTATGAAGTTTTTACCACAATGATGTGCATACAGCAAGTTTCAAAGATTCGTTACGGTCCCCGGCAATAAAGCAGTGTGTCGAGCGTACATCGGTTAATATGTATTTTTCAGCCCTTAGCCACTATTAGTTACAATAATAAAATATCCCGAATACCATTCTCCAATTACGACTTAATATATAATAAAATATATCAAACCCCATTAATTAACTCGCGGTAACAATTTCTATTTGAACATGTTTATTGCAATAATAAAATTTTCGCGGTCCGGTACCTACAATCGAAGGTCGAATGAAGCAGTGGAAAATATTAGATAAACCGTACTAGCTTTTGCTAGCATTAACAGCGTTCTTTAAGAAAAGCCACAATTTCTGTTGTAAAAAGGTGTAATTTGTGTCTTAATTATGATGGAAATCATTTTGAACATATGTACAGATATCTTTAGGTAACTGGTTGTTAGTCATAGAGGAGTCTTGTAAATCCTTACTGTTTGTTTTTGTGCCATAGCCAATGTTGTACATTAACACTTTTATAATTGCTATGGTATCTAATATTTTTCAATTTTTTTAATACATATTGAGCTATCCCTTCATTTTGAAACAATCAATGTAATATTCATAAAACATACAACTTTTTCGTTGTTTTGAAGTATCTAGTTAGCCTTGGATCTTTGAAAGAAAACAAAAGGTGCACTGAACAGGCCTCATAAAACTGCAAATCTTTCTCTATTTAACCATCTTCCTATTTGTTCTAGTTTCCGAGATCCCCTTAGAAGACATAAAAAGAACTCACCCTGTATAGTTTATGAACGGTTCCTGATGTTCTTATCACCTAATTATACAATTACAAACCTTTTTTGGTAAGAAATTGCATCATTGTATAAACTTTTCAATAAAACCAAATAAGTAATTTTAGTATAATTTTTTTAAGTAATTTTTACAGAAAACGTGTATCCTTAATATTTTAAATTTTTTATATGAAATGAGAGCTTAGGTGAATAGCTTCAGTAATGTTTAACAATAGTTAATTAATTATGTTATTTTTTATAGTAAATGCGTAAGTCAACCTTTATCTTGCAGACATCATTCTATTCCTGCAATAATTCTTAATATTATCAAAAATTAATTCGGTTAGATGAAACGTGAGGTAGAACAAGACTAAACCAGAACATATTCTCATAATTGATTCGGCATACTGCACGGTTCCATGATTTTTACCTAAAAAAACTACGTTAATTATAGTGTTACTTAGGTTACTTAAGTACCTGAACCAAGGAGTACGGAAACTACACTAAACAGACTCATATAAAACAAAATAAAGGCAAGATTATTAACTTCCCTATTTCTGAAATAAGTTACAACCAATCGCCTTGCAGTTTTTACTATTAATATAGATAAAAATATTCGATTAAATTTAGGATTTAAATACAATGCTGAAAACGAGGTTCTTTAGATTGAGAGGTGTACTGGCAGTGAGATACGTACCTGTATGTAATGGAGCAAGCAGAAGAAGTGCCAAACAACTTAAAGTCTCTATTTTTCTAGTGTCCATCTTCGGTAGTGCAAATTTCAAAAATTTCTCAACAAAGTCTACTAGTGCATAAAAAAGAATTATATTCAGGGTAAGTAGTTTTGTTACACTGCCGGTTGCAAATAATTTAAAGCATATTCCAGCAACTAGTAAGGGACCTGTCAAGCTTAAATACTCAAAAAGTTCTGGAGCATAAGGGAAGTTGCAATTTATTCTGGTATGCGTTATCGGTAAAATAATGACATTATCCATAATAATCCGTTTTTAAAAGTAGACTTGCTTTTCTATTTTTTTTAGTCCATTCACGATTAATTTCTACATATATATTTTTAGTATAGGAATAGTTATTAAATTATATATACTCACTGGAAATATGAAAACATGATGATGTTTGTATTTGATGACAGATGTTAATGTGTGAGTTTACAATGACAGTGGGTTACTAGGTTTCGTAAAGGTTTATTGACGGTCATCTTTTTTATAACGGCGATTGTAATAAAGACCGATATACACCAAAGGGAATTTTAATATTGCGTGGCTCTTTGGCCATTTATGGGTATACAATCAATTAGGTCCTCATACGAACTTGTTTAAATTATCTAAATATCTATTTCGACGTTGTGACGGGTATAATTCTTTCTGTAAATTTTTGTTTATCCCTCTTTCACCTTTAGTTGCCATGTGCATTTGTGGAGCACTAGGTTTCCGTATAATAATCAAATAAACCTTAACCTCTTTATTTTGATATATATTTGTAGTATTCACGTATCTAACATTCATTCGATATTCAGAAATAATTAAATATGAATAAGAATTAATATTTGACTAAAAACCCTGTTGAGACTGTAATGAATGCCATTGTGTGTCGCTTCTGTATTTATAGGAATGTAGGTTTGAATTGCTTTGGATGGGTAGCGTAAGTGAATTAATGATATGTTGGTATTATATTAAACAATAAAAAAATATGTATGTATTTTTATTCCTGTAGTGTCCACTTTGAGGAACGCGTGACGCTAAGTTACACTTAAACGGTAAAGTTGAATTACACCAAAATATAAGCTTAGTTTAATCAACCCTTTGAAGTTCCTTAGCAAAGCCACAATTGTTGCAGTTTTAAATACTACAGTGTCCCTTAACGTACAACAGGTTTGGTTATATTTCCTTATGGTTATGTTTATTTCACCCTTTCCTTCTTAAATAAAAACTTTTATGTTTGATACTTAAACACAAAGCCGCAATTGTTGCAGGTTTAAACACTTAAGTGGTCCTTAACGTACAAAAAATTTAGTTATATTTCCTTAATGTAGTTATCTGTTTATTTCATCTTTTCCTTCTTAAATAAAAACTTTTATGTTTGATACTTCAACAGAAATATCGAGGCGTTCTAACACAACATGGATGACATTGATTAGGGTTTTCCAAATAAAATTTATGACGGGTCTAACTATTTTGAAGAAATGGACATTTTTTTTTAAGGTTTAGGTTATACAAAGAGACAGTCCTTAGTATTTTCCAGTTAATTGAACATGAATTGGAATACACTGACGATATGTATGTTCTCAATCTACCTTATATTATAACGCTAACGAAGAAATTCATTTTAGGTACAACCGTTTGTCACCAACCTTAAGATATTACGCAAGCTCTGGCCATCTAACACAAGTTGCTACTTATATGGGGGTAGAAACATCAACAATATCTAGAACAATAAGTAAGATTTCACATGTATTAGCAGGATTGTTTCCCACATGCCAGACCATCAAAACTTAGTTAATGCGCAAAATAAATTTTATAATATTGCAAGATTTCTAAGAGTAATAGGAATTGTAGATGGAACACATGGAGTACAGTCACCTGGTTTGTATTGGTATTCCCTGTATTGTGTTACTCAAATGATAGCTCCTTTTTTTCCCGAAATTTTAATTGAATCGCCTTGTCATATTACGAATAGGCGTAACATGTCTCTAGGAAATGAATTATCCCAGCTTGCTATCAAATTCCAGTCTAAAATTTTGTAGGTGGAAACAACGCCAAGATATATCGAAAAAGAAAATCTTACTTTTCCCTCAATATTTTTAGTATTTTTTCCCCACGTTGGTTGTATTTCTCAACGAGCAAATTAGAAGACAGTGTTTTGACCATCATGCCCATTGGGCGTCTATAAGATGTATTAGGTTCTTTTTTTATGGTGGTCTGAAAATGGATTTAAAGATATGTAGACACAATTTTCAGACAACTTAAAGGTGTATGTCTCCTTTTGAGAATAGAAGATGTGGGCATTGACAAATTGTACCGTTTTCATGTTCTGTCAATTCCGATATACGACCGAGGTGATTGTAGCCCATCTTCGGAATTACTACTTGTGGTATTTTTTGTGATGTCTACATTTACTATTAAGATACAGTAATAACAACGTTTATGATAGGTAATTTTTCATCACAGCTTTACTCATCAGAGACATAATTAAATTAAAATGCAATAAACGAGAGAATTGTGCTTTATTATTTTGCAAACTTACTAAATGAAACTATATATATATATATATATATATATATATATATATATATATACTAGCAAAACCAGGCGCGCTTTGCTGCGCTCAAATATAAAACACATTCTCCCTCTCCCTCATCCTCTATTTTTTCACGATAATGTAAGATAGAACATGAATGTAAAGAATCAGTTCACCTGGTTGTCATGACAAGAAATTTATAACTAATTATACAAGGTGGCGCAGGACAATTAATAATTTTTCTTTTAATTTATCACAAATAAAAAGGAAGATAATGATTGAACAAACAAATTATGCAATCTTAATTCTTAAGAACTATATCGCGTCTTCGGCAATACCAAAGGTTAAGTTAAGTACCGATATTTTGGACAACTTTGTCTTTTAAGTTTCGTTCTATGGCTGTGGTTTCTGCCCCAATCGCTTGTTCCAGGTCTGCTACTGTTTATGCGCGACTAGTGTACACACGTTTTTGGTCACCTCCACAACAAGAAATCTGGGCTCTGGATATCTGGAGAACGGACAGGCCAAGGAATATCACCATAACTAAAAACATATAAACATTACGAGTCTGAACACCAATCCTTTCCAGTATTAGTAGTACAAAATTACGCAACATTGCCGTGTAACCTTCAATATTAACAGTAACTGTTTGTTCGAAAAAATAAAGTACCAAAAATTTGCCCGTTTCAAATCCGCCCACTTTTTGGAGGGCTGTTATAGATTTCTGAACTAGTTTTGCCTCCTTATACTGTTTGTTGAAATGAAATGGCCACCTATTAAAAAGGGAAAACCGGTTTTTGTTTTTTTTGTATTAAAAATTTTGGGAGTTATTTTAATAGGGGGATCTTTCCTTTGGAATGATTTCAATTAAACTTTGTAGCCCAAAGGTGAAAAAGGCTGTTTAAAAACTTTTCGGGCTTTAAAACATTTTAGGAAGAAATTTGTCCTTTCCGTCACTAACTTTAATATGTTAAACGTTAAGGGAGGAACCGCCAGTAAAATATAAATTGTAAAAATTAAAAGGAAATGGGGTTAAGTAAAGTTTATTTTTAAAATAACGCCCTGGCTCGTTATCTCCGTTTGGAAAATAAAGTACTAACCAAATTTGGAATTAGGGTTGTTAAACTTCGCGCCATTACATCCCGGGAAATTGTTGCTATTCGAATTATCATTTCATTTGGTTTTTAATTAATGGCCTGGTTTACTTTAACCTTAAATACTAAAATTAGTTAAATGCTTCTTCAAATTTCGTAAACTGTTTAATTTGTCTTGTTATTACAACAACTGTTAACTCATTCCTTATTTTTTTAACTGGTAGTTTTAAGGAAATATAAATAGTTTTGACCTGCCCCTGGTGTCTTAACTTTGGAAGGAGGAGGTAAACTTTAAGATTTACATTTAGATAGAGTTTTAGCGTTTGTTTCCTTCTTTATTAAACCGGTTTTTGAGGTTTAAATTTAGTTAACAATTTGGGCCAAGGTCTACTTTCAGGTTTTGCTTTCAAGGCCTTGAGTTAAACAAAACGTTTAAAAAACTTACAGGTTTCGTAGAATTTTTGGTAAGGACTCATTTCCAGTTTCTTAAATTAATTTTCGAAGGAGAAAGTCAATTTAAAATCCAGTTTGCGGAAAACCGGGGTTTAAAAACTCAATAATCGAAAATTTCTGGGCCCTTAATTTCTTTTTATTAATTGGATTACGAACTTTTTCTTCCGAAATTATACCAAAGAACTAGTTTTGAGTCCATGAAAAAAGCCTCCTAACGGTTGTTTAATTCGTAAAAGAGCTAAACAAAATTTCCTTTCAAATGGTTTCCAACCTTTTAGAGGGGATGAAGATCTCCCGCTGTTTTGCTTCCCTTGGAACTTAATTAGAAAGGACATCTTAAAATTTTGTTTTTGAATAAAAGGGTGGTAAAAATCCTTTGCCTTGGTTGTATTAAACCTTTTTCCGGGTTCTGTTAAACTTCTTGGTTTAAAAATTAAAGAATTTTTCCAACTATTTTAGTTAGTTAAAAAGCAGGAATGCCTTAAAACAAAGGAGGGGAATTTAATTTTAAACAAATTTAACGTTTCTTGATTCCTTTGAATAAAGAATAAGCTAAAATTTATTAGGGTTTACTGGTTTAAGTGTTTTTTGCAAATTTAGGTTCCCTTAATAAGTAGGTTACTTGCTCAGTTCACCTTAAACTTATTCCTATGTTCGTAAATTATTTAGCTCTTCTTATTAGACTTCCATACTTTTATTTATATACTGGTTGTTTAAAGGTTGACCAAAATTTTATCTGCCAATGGTGCTTGGACTCTTAGGGAGGGTAAACTAAATACAACTGAGTACATTTTAGCTGTTTTTAGTTTTTATGAAAGGTTTTTGGTTCTAAATAAAAATTTCAGGTTTAATCAAGGTTTTGTTGGTTAAATTCAACAAACTTTAAAACTTAAAACGAAACTTTTTTCAAATAGGTGTTAGTCTTAAAGGTATTTCCGAAGGATGAATAAAAAATCCATTAAGGGAAACCCTTAAATACATGAAAATTTGGATTATTTTATTCCCCAGACGGGATATTTTTCTTCCAAATTTCGTCAAAGAATGTTTTTTGAACACAACCAAAGGTGTTGACAGATGTTAAACCTTCCTTAAATTCCATAGTTCCAAGTTTCTGTGGGGTTGTTCCGACACCGTTGTTGCTTTTACAAATTGAAAATTTAAAGAATTTATTCTTTAAATTAAAAATATTTGTTAATAACCTTTTTTGTTCTTGAGATTTTTAAAATTAAGAATTAATTTTAAATAACGTAATTTAATTAAGAAATGCCTAACCGAGGATTTCAATAAACATAATTTCAAGTTTTCTTGAATTAGTAAAATCTAACATTTAAGAGTTAAAGTTTGGTTACAAATTTGTTAAAAGTCAAAGGAATTATTTAGTTTTATAATTTTCCGGTATGTGTTAAAAATTATTTGATATTTTGTGCCCTACTTTAAATGTAAATTGTTTAAAGTTTCCACAAACATTAGAGTTGCTAAAATCTAAGTCACAACCTAATCATTGGCAAAGTTAAGAACAAATTTAAGTTTGAATGAAATGGTTCAAATTAAAACGTTTAAATACTAAGTTTAATATTTGGTTTATTAACATTTTCTAAAGCTTTCCCAACCCCAAAATTATTAAATTAAAACCTGAAATTAATAAAATTTTAAGAAACAGCTAAGGAAGTTCAAGATGGTATTTGGCGTAACATTTGGTCGGAAAGTATATTTTTGAAAGCAAAAAATTGACCTGAAATTTGTTCAACCCTTCAAACCCAATTCAGTTTTGGGTTTTCGGTTGAATCAAAATCATAGTTATTTTAAAATTGAAAAATTAAACAAGCTTGTAATTTAAATAAACTATTGAATAACCCATAATTAAATTTAATTTTAAAATTAGCCGCCATTTTTAAAATAATTTATTAATGGTTATTCAATACCATTAAAGTCGTTAGTTTTCGAGAATTCTAACATTAATATAAATGTACTACAATTTGTTTCAAAAAAAGATTTATAATGGTTTTGGGTTTTTTGGTTGCCTATAAATCAAAGTTAAATTTTAAAGGTTTTAAAATGTCGTTGAAAAACTTGAAACATAGCTTTCAAATTAGGAAATAACTGCCAATAAATGATCTCAAATTAAAATTATTTGTTTAAAATGGGGCTATGCGCCATTTTATGGAATTAAAACAAAAATAAAATTTTGAAGCAGTTGGCCAAAATTTTTAGTTTCAGTACTATCATTAAAAAGGGCTTGGGGGAACCTTTTAAAGCATTAATATTCATTTTCTGTATCAACAAAATTACCCAGTTTGGGTTCGGGAAACTCCATAAATCATAAAGAAAATTTAAGTGTTAAAAGGATTTAAACGGAGTTGTTTTCCTCCCAATACCCAAAATATTTACAAAATCCCTTTTAATATAAATGGTCTAATAAAAGCTTCTTGTTAGTTTTTCGACAAAATAAATTTAATTATGACATGGTTATTAGTTTAAAAACGATTTAATGTTTTAGGTTTTGGGTTCCCAAAAAACAAAAAATTTAAGTTTTAATTTTAAAAACTAAAAGGTTTAAAAGGTATTATTGCCCAAACATTTAAATTTGTTAAAATGGAGGTTGCCCAATTAATGATTGCCAACAGAAAACCCAAAATTGTGAATGTCCTTTTTCAAATTTTAAATTGTTTCCTGGACTCAACAAATACTGGACAAAACCCTGATTTCGCTTTTTTTGTGGACAATTCCCGGCTTTCGCATTTGCTAAAAAGAAAATCTGTTACAAGAAGAATTGCCTTGAAAGCAATTTACGAATTTTTTAAAGATACTGGGTCCTAATAAAATAATTGGTTTGAAGAAAATTTATTTTCAGGAATATCGGATTTTAATTATTCCAAGGTTAGAAATATTCCCCAACAAACAGGTCCGTTTAAAAAAAGGGAAACAGTTTTGTCCACGTTATTGTGATTTGTAATTGAAATTTATTAAAGGAATCAAATGGAAGTTTTTCATTTTCAAAATTGGAAGCGGATACAACGCTGAAAAATTTGACGCTTTAAGTGAACAAGCGCCTGCAAAAAAACAATCGTTAACACTACAAGGAATTGCGAAACTTTAGTAAATTTTAAAGTCTGGTACCATTAGAAGATAAGGGTGGCCCATATTTTAACCACTTTTGATTCTTAAAAATTCGGAAAATGGGAAAGATGGCAAAAGGTTTGCTTTTCACTGGAAGTTTGGAAATTTTAAAATTTTGCGAAATTTGGAAACATTTTTTATACCAAAATAAAATGGCCGGAAATTTCGCGTAAAAGGGACAACTTTGAAAATGAAACCCATTAAATATTCTTAAATTCAATCTTTCTTTAAAATGTTATAAAGAAAGGGTTTTCCAAAAATAAAGAAATTTGACTTAAATTGTCAATTAAAAGGATACTATTTTAAAGTTTATTTTCGAAAAGTTTGCCGTTTGTTACAAATTTTTTGTTTCCAAATAAAAGGCCCCGTTTGTTAAGCAATTTGGTTATTTTTGGAACAGTTTTTAAATAAGTTAAAGCAAATCTTTCCTTTAAAATTTATAAGAAAAGGTAAAAAATAAAGAAAATTGCTAATTAATTAAGGTCTAAAATGTAATTTCTGAAAAGGTCGCCTTAGACAAAGTTTTTTTCCAAAGCCGTTGGTAGTCAGGATTTTTAAAATTTAAATAAGTAAGACAAACCATTTTATTTATGGAAAGTAAATAAGAAAAGTTTTGGTCAAAAAATTGACAGTTAACACATAGAATTCTGAAAGTAAGAGTCTTGTGGAA
The DNA here is from genome assembly GCA_036346205.1 of Vesta saturnalis. Lineage (NCBI taxonomy): Eukaryota > Metazoa > Arthropoda > Insecta > Coleoptera > Lampyridae > Vesta > Vesta saturnalis. The sequence goes on along the minus strand of JARFJB010001149.1, from coordinate 1,800,369 downwards.
TTGAAAAAAATAATGTCAAGATCCAATCTTTCACGGTGGGAAAATTTGTTTTGCCCAATAAGATTTAAGTTTCGTTTATTTTGCAAGTAACAAACCACTGAAGCCTTTTTGGAAGCGAAAAAGAGGAGGTCTATTTCAATTTGTTCTGGATTGACAATTACTTTATTGGGGATATGTAAAGAACGTTATATTATCCACTACCTCAAAATTTAGAGCAATTAAAAATTAATATCCGAAACGTAATGAAATTTCCTGAATCATTTTTAGTGAATAGTTTTAATAACTTTTCAAATGTAAATATATATATATATATATATATATATATATATATATATATATATATATATATATATATATATATATATATATATTAAGTCGTAGATGATATTTTCAGCAAATTATTCTACTCTTGTAACTTTCATTTCGTGAATACCCTGTTGCTTTGTTTTTGTAAAATCGATACTTTTTTGTAACATTGTATTTAGCAAATTCTCATTGATTACTATTATTCTCTTTTGTGTTAACAAAAGATAGTAACAAATCGGCAACAGTGTCAAAAAACTTTCCGAAAATCCAATCTGTAAAAACGCACCTTGCTTTCTTTTCCCAATCCGACGTTATTCAAGGTCAAACGGTCAAAATATGGCCGGCCACACAAAGTTCACAAAAATTAAAAAATAAAAAATAAATAAGTTATAACAAGGGTAGTGGTCACTACCACAACATAATTTCACGCCAGTATTTTTACTTCCAAAGCTTGAAGGAAGAAAGTTATCGTGCGTCCGAATTGTTACATGCTCAAAACTCCCGCGTCTAAATGTAGCGAGACCAAATATCCTCGTCCTTTTGTCGTCTGTCGTAAACTCTTAATGATAATCGTTAACTTTGAAATTTCGTTTTAGTTTAAAATACAGTAACTCCATTATCCACGGAATAGCACACATTCCATACATAAGAGTTATAAAATGAACTATATATTCATTGTTTTGTGTATGACTTTTGACCACTCCTAAAAATACCAAAATTACACTATATTGTAAGATGATACTGATTAAAATACCGATAAGAAAACCACTGGTTAACGAAATAATTCCAGAAAATACCATAAAGAATGAAAACGCTGCTACAAAGCGTTCTGGATATAGTTCACCAAAAATTATTCCAAACATTGTTTGAGATGTACATCTCAAACTTCCTAAAATTGCTGTTAGTACAGTTATCCACCAAAACGAGTGGTCTATAATATATCCTAAAAGCAAATGTATAGTTTGTATATGACAGGTATACGTATAATTAAGAACGTATAACAATTACTTTCTTAGTAAGATTATCAAACTTAGTTGAAGTTTAATAAATGAGTAAAAATTTTTCTTACCTATTCGAACTATACCATAAGTAAAGCACCGGTTAGCACTATATTTCTACATTTAAGATCTATATATCCTACTAGTACTGAAACAAACACTCTTCCAAATACGTCAGATGCATAAAATATTGTCATAATAAGAGTTGAATCGGAACCATAAATCTTGTAATGATCAAGCACTAATGGTAAAAAAGATAAAAAGGAGTAATCTCCTGCTATGCACAAAGCAACTCCGAAGGCAATGTTAACATAGACTGGATCTGCTAATAGCGCTACATCCAAAGACTTTGCCACAGATTTTCTGAAAATATAGTAAATTACCCTGATTATAGTAAAGAATGGCAATTAAGGAACAGCATTCACTAAGTACCTATGTTAATATTAAAGTGGCGCAGATTTTTTTGTTTTGTTTAAAGAAATAAATAATACAAGGTGAATTAAAATTCCACGCAAGGTCTCGCTAAATTTTTCATAATATGAATAAACCCACATTCTACTTTACACTAAGCGAGATTATCGAAATGCCATCCCTGCAGAAAGAGTAGAAAGAGTTACCATTCGTCTATACAGGGGGTAGTATGACAGCTAAATTCGGCCAACTTTTTCTCTAAGAGTTGAAACACTTTTATGAGCGTTAATTGTGTGAAATTTGCATTTTTTCCAGATCGCGATAGCTAAGTCCTACGGTTGTTTATAGTGTCCAAAATTGGTCTGGCAGTATTGCTGTCTTGGAAACTATAAGAGATCGAAAGACGGTTAAATGGAAAAAGTACACTTTGCCATTGCCCCTTTTCATCCTCTATTGATTGGTGACAGAAAAAAATTAATCCGACATTTCGTCGATTAGACATCATCAACTTTTTTTTCATATGGGGCGGAAATTAGCTAATGGTATAAAATGATTCCTTTTTTTATTCTAAATCCAAACGATGCATAACACTTAATGATAATTGGACGTTTCGACCCTCATTCTTGACATTTTCGAATATTACTTTTTTTATGAAATATTTTTGAAAAAAAAACTACCAATGCAATTTATTCTGCAAATGTACATGTATTTCAACTCATAATTCATAATAGAACGTTTCGACTCATCAAAAGCATCATCAAGTAATCTTTTATGAACTGTAGCTACCTGTTCGTAGATAACTATTTATTACGATATCGAAAAAGCTTTCCAATACTTGTCTTAAAAATAGTCAAATGTTTACTTGGTATTCATAAATAAATTGCTCAAGCAAAGGAGAGAAAATAACGGGGAATATTCAAAAAACACATAGTTATTAGGGTATTATGTTAAATGTTACTCATTTAAACCATAAAATTATGACTAAAAAGTAATTAAAAAATTTTTAGCAATGAATCATACATTTTACAACGCTACAATATCAAACACTTGCCCATTTTCTGGGGGGTCAAATTCATACCCCTCATTTTTGACATCCCCATAAGTAAAAGTCTAATGGGATAAGGTCCGGAAATCTCCCGTAAAAATGCTCAGACTTCCCCTGAATTATTATTCTAATAAATTGGCCCTAATTCTATCTCATAAGGCAAGTATAGGAACTTGTGTTAGGGTCTGCGCTCCTTGTCGTGGACCCCTTCGTCTCTCCCTCGTCTCTTTCTCAAACAAACAAATCAATTACAAATCAATTAATCAAATCAAATCCGATTAATAAAATTAACTAAGCAGATCAATCCCAAACAAATCACGCTCGATCAAATCAAACAATCAGGTCTATCTCAATCAATCAACTAACCAAATGAATCTCAATCAATCAAATCATAACTTACAGTTTGCGAAAACCAACTTACAGTTCAAAAATACTGATTGGACTAACTTACACTTTGCTAAAACCAACCAACGATGATTAAAAAATACCAAATTGATTTAACTTAATCATACAAAATCAGCTCTTAATTCAAAAAATAGCAGTCTGATTTAACTTACGTATGCAAAAAAACCAGTATGACACTTATTGTAATTACCCATCTAACCGTCCTTTCGCATTAACTACACCATTGTTAGTGCAGGTTCTAACGCCGTTAGGAAAACAAGTTTATTAATAACAATTTACGAAAAAATAATAGACACAAGCAGTAGCTCTCAAAAACACCAAGGCCATCTGCTTCTATTGATAATACGGTTTTATCATCTTCACGCACATTTAATTTTGGCCTTACACTGCCTCTAATAATTTTAATAACAATTAATAAACTCATTACGAAAAGTAAACTACATTGTAAAAACAAAAACGTTTAATCCCCGGCAGAATAATATTTAAACTTCATGCTAGGTAGACATAAACACTAGCTTTAAAAAAACACCAAGGCTATCTGCTTCTATTAATCATTTTCATTCATATTTAATCTGTAGCCTTGCGCCACCTGTAATAATTTTAATAGACATAAAATACATGTTAACCTAAAAAATACCAAGTCCATCTGCTTCTATAAAATATCAATAGTAAGCTTTAATTATTTTCATCCACATTTAATTTTTAGTCTTACATCTATACATGCCTTACGAGACTAGGGTTTCTTATTAGAATACAAGTTTTATGACAGGGGGCGAAGCCAAGGAACAAGTTCTTGTGTTACAAGACTGGGATCCTTTATTAGAATACAAATCCTCAGCGCAAGCCCAACTCCGTGGTCAACCCCTAGACTAACCCCAAAGCCAATCCCGAGGTAAACCTCAAGGCCAGAATACCCCCCACACGTTGGCGACCACATAGACTGTCAAATAGAAAACGTATAGAATAGTTTCCTAGTGTAAATTTTCGGCTGACTCAAAGATAAAGAAATTTTAAAAAAATATAGTAGTGATTAAGCTCTATGCAATAAGTATCAGTCTGACATGGGCAACGTAAAATGTAAGGTGAGTTTTTTATGTCTACTATGGGGAACTCGGAAACTGGAGCATATAGAATGACGGTTAAATGGTGAAAGGTTTACAGTTTCCTCATAAAGTCCAAGGCTAACTAGATACTTCAAAAAAACCATTTTTCTGTAATTTCTTTAAAAGCGCTATTTCCATTTTAAGAAAAAAGTGCAAAGGAAAAAGTAGAGAATTATGTTCTTTAAAAGGTAGTTAAATCGATTTTTTGACATAAGTTTTTATTTTTTTTAATGGAAACAATAGTTGGCTATGACTTCTTAAGAAAGGATTTTTTTGGCCTTTTTAATGTGTAACTTATGACATAGTTATTCTGAACAACTAAAGAGATGCGGTCGTTTTCCGATTTAATTTTTGAATGATTATTAATCCATTAGATAAATGAATATGCAATTACTAATTGCACCCAGAATTCCTTCTCGTCACACTGAATGGACGCAATCTACATTTTTCTACACGGCCACCAAATTGTGGGATACACTACCGAGTCCCGATTTTCCTCCAAACTAAGCAAATTTTAGGTAGCCATTCATAAACATTTTTCGACAGCCTAACAATATCCCTAAACCCTCCCAGTGTTCCTGGGTGCTTTAGCACGTTAGGCAAATCTTAGCCTGTTCAGGAATACTATTAGTAAAAAAAAAAGCTGATGTGATGAACCATGGAACTGCAGAGGTTACTCTATGACTAACAACTGAAAGTATTACCTAAAGGAATTTCTACAAATGTTCAAAATGAAATGAAGCTACATCTTTTTATAACAGAACTTGTGGCTTTTCTTAACACATTGACTGGACCCATAAGAACTATTTTACCTTCCCCAGACTCTCAAGTTTCTTATGCACTAAGAAATAATTTATTGTTGTGTTAGTAACAAAAATATATTTTTTTTAATTTTCTTACATCTCATTACTCATGGACATATCAATATAATTGTTTACGCTCCACATTCGTGAGTCACATATGACCAATAGTCTTTATAGCAGTGGCACGTTCCGACAGGCTTCTACAAGTCCGCGAATCGGGATTCGTGCTTTCGTGGTAGTTTCTGCTAATTCTTCAACGTAGATATATTGTTTGCGTTTTATGCACGTTCCTGGTTGTTTCTTTCAGTGATAACAAAGGTGACTTGTTTCGTTACATTGTATCTATACCTGCGATAGTATAGCAATCCTGATTTGAGAATTACGGCGGAAAAATTTTGACTGAAAAACAATTGGAGGAGGAAATGGAGAGACATCTGTTGGGTGAACATAGCAACGATTCAAACACATTTGTCTCAGAATAAAGATGCTAGTCCTATCGATGTATTTTTCTCAATCATCGACAATGTGATACTGGAACTTATGACTTTAGAAACAAACCGGTGCGCTAGTTACTCAGTCTCATGCCATAACTCAACAATATCGTATGACTCGATGGAAAATACAGACAAAGAGGAAATAAACAAATGTTTGGCAGTTTTACTGTATATGGGATTAGTAATCTTTTCCAAAATTGGTTATTGGAAGTTCAACATCCTATATTACCATCCTCTTTTTCTCAAAATTAATATGAGTTGCAACCGCGGGTTTAATCTATTGTTGAGATGCTGGCATTTCGTTGATAACCACTTATCTATAGAAAACAATAATCTTCTATACAAGATGTCTCCTTCGGTTGATGAACCTATGATTGTTTTTAGACAAAGGCTTAAATATCGCCAGTATAATCTAAGTGATGCAAATGAATATGGTGTAAAAACATATAATATTTGCTCACCAAATGGTGATGCAAATGAATATGGTGTAAAAACATATAATATTTGCTCACCAAATGGTTTGTTTTTTGTATTGGTAAGATTCAGAAATCTGCTAAGCCAGGATCTGTAGTAGTCACACTAGGAGAAAGATTGTTACTGTTTTGAAATAGCGTGATAAACGTGACGTGCTGGTGCTGTCCACATGCGAAATAAATGAAATGAGTGAATCTTGAAGAGGATGTAACAAAAAACGAAACCTAACATAATCATTGAATATAATAAGGGGAAACAAGAAATTGACATCTTCGACCAAAAAAAATCGATTATAGCTTCATGTCAAAATCGCGGGTTTGGTATCAAAAAGTAGCTGTTGAGTTGATCTGCGGATCGATTGTCATCAATTGTATTATTTACATCGAGCTCCATGCAGATAAAACTTTAAGACAACTTGACTTTACAGAACAGCTAGTACATCAAATTCCAGAACTAATAAAAGTACCAGTCAACACTTTTTAACACACATTCCGCGCACACCTGATGGAATAATTAAGAAAAGACGTTGCAAAAAAAAATGAAGAAGAGTGATGTACAGGGTTTGCCGGAAAACGTATGGAACAAGTTCCAACTGAGTGTGAAGCTTGCAAAAAACAATACTGCATTCAGTGTTTTAAAGAAAACCATTAGAAGCATAACTTAAATTTTAGAAAACAATTGTTTCTGTTGAACATACCAAAATTTGTAAACCTACTTTCGTCCGTCCAAAGTGTCTTTAAATTTAAACTGTGGATCGATTGCACACTAGCTTCTGAATCACGTACAAAATTCCATACGCCGAGCACTAGGACCAGTATGTAGTGTTTGTGAAGTTAATAACTTAGAGGATTGGAATTTGTGCTTGTTTAACAACAGTACGTTGTGAAATTCCCGCTTGCATAGTAATTTCTCGAAGTTAACGCATTCTGCATAATAGATGCTGACGTGTTAACTTCGGCGGATTAATTAATGTGCTATGTCTCATTTCTGGGTTTACAGAAAGATTCATATTCACCCAAACTGTGATATAGTCTTTCAAATCGCACTTCTTTTTTTGACACCGAATATAACATTTAACCATACCAAGCTCTTCTAGATTCGAAAAACGCACTATAGGGACTAAAAAGACTAATCAAATTGCAAAGCACTTTCAAACTAAACGTCAAAGTAAAAATCGGCCGTATCTTTTTAGTTTTTCAAAATAACTATTCATTGTTTACCAAAAAAAAGCCCTTTCTTAAAAAGTCATAGCCAACTATTATTTCCATTTAAAAAATGTATGTTTATGTTGTAACTCAAAAAATCGATTTGCATTATAAAGAACATAATTATCTACAACTTTTCCTTTACACTTTTTTTCTTAAAATGGAAATAACCGAATGATATGCATTTAAAGAAATTACAGAAGAAAAAAAGTATCTAGTTGGCCTTGGGTGCACTCAACCGTAGACATAAAAAAACTCATCCTGTATTTGAATTTATAATAGTAGTTGATCTACCTCAAATATTTGCTCAAAACAAAAAAGACCTTTGAACCACCTTAATAATGGGAATATCTGAAACGTTGTCTACTTACACACGACCAGTGCAACTATTTAACGGATCTTCCTCAGGATTTTCCTTAAAGTCGTCTGCAAAGATTTCTTTCTGATTATCTAAAACATTTTATTTTTAAGCAATTGTTAGTAAAAGTAATAACTAAGCAATTACCAGAGATTATATGATTGGCATTTTGTTTAAGTTTAACCATATGCCACTTCACAGGTTGCAAACACAGCATTAAAGGAAAACAGTTTAAGGAAAACCCAGAATAAAATAAAAGTGTACCCCTGAATCCAAAATTGCTTCTTAAAAATGTTGCTAGAGCCGGATTAGTAGTTACACATGCTATTACAAGTATATTCAATACATTATAAACAAATGCCCTCTTTTTGTCAAAATATAAATTATACGCCGTAAGAACAGAAGGCAACATTAAACCATATCCGAACGCTGCGAAAGAAATAGTAGTTTTATTTTTTTATGCAGAATACAAACCTTGCAAGACTGCAAATGATAAAATAAATTCATGTAAATCTGTAACAAATATAGTGAGTATTGATCCAGTGAAGAAGCAGGACGCCCCTACTAATCCAACTTTTCTATAGGAATAATTTTGCAGAAACGGATTTGTTACTAAACCTGCAAATTGAAATTTGCTCATATTATTTTTGTAACACAGCTTAAATTTAAAAGCTTGTGAGTAGTTTGCGACTTTTTCATTTTACTATTCCGCTTCAGTTATTTCCAACAATGTGGCGAATTTAAAATGGCCTAACACAAAATTAGAGAAAACACTATTCAAGTAAACGTGTTGTTTAAGTTGATAGTTCCGTTGAAGTTAAGAGTAAATGGTTCACTATGGTGAACTATTAGTCAATTATCAAAGCTCCACTAAGCAAACATAGCCGGAAAATATCTCAACTAAAATACTGTATTTGAAATTTTTAACGCGGCAAATTATTTGTCCAATCATATTTGAGAATTCTGAGGTGGTACATTCACAGTTAAAAGTATTACTTATTTTTATTTATTATTAATTATTACAGTTTACAGCTGACATTTTCCGCGTGCGTTTTATTACTTAATCCTTTTATAATGTTACTCTTCTTTGTTAAAATTAGTTTTTTTGAAGACCTCTTTGGTTGTTGTGTTCGTGAAATAAAGGTATGTACAAGAATTTTAATAAAAATGTAATTTATGTTTTAAGGTTATCCCTATTATAGCTGGAACTACGAAAAAAACTATACATTCTGAGGCTCGAAACATTGTTATTGCAAAAACATTGCAAGCATGTGGATCGATTGGCTCATGAAATGTGGGACAATGATGGATTACTTGACGAAGTAGTGAAAAGTTTGGAATTTGTAGTGAATACTGGTTTGTCGGAAGATGACACAAGTTCGGAAGCTGAAGATTACGAAAATAACTTATAAAATAATTTTGCCTTGATATTTTAAACGTTTTGATTTTATACGATTTCGTTTCGATTGTTTAAATATGTATTCAGTTTATTTTGATTTTAACTTAACATTAAATTGTGTTGGTAAACTTTGCCAAACAAATAACTCATCAGTTCATTCGATAAACTATAAAAATGTAATCAAAATGAATTGTAGATCTTAAATTAAAATATTTAAAACTGTTTCTGTAAAGCTTAATATTGTTACTAAATATTTTATATTAATGTTTAGGTTTTAAGTTTAATAAAGTTATTTCTATCAAATTCTTGGTTCACCGTGTATAGATCTGTCCCTTTGTGATTTTGTCAAGAAAATAATTACACTGGTTAGGTAGCACACAATACACTTATGTGTATCTAACAATACACATTTAAATTAAGCCCCAACAAATTTTTTTGGAAAGCTACTATAGCGCCGGTATCCCCTCTCCAACTATCTTGTTTCCTGAGTAGAGCTGTATATCTCTTTGCGAATTTGGTTAGAATGTAATCTTAAGGACGAGGTATCACGTTATAGTAATTTTTACCTACTGCACTGTGTATGGCGACTTGTGTAAACATACCGTAGAATTTATGCAAGGAAAGGTAAAATTGCGCTGAGGTAACATTTAGTGATCTAGTGTTAAGTTTTTGAATATCTAAAATATCACGAATATTTTATGTAGTATAAAAAAATTTGAAATTGTTATGAATTTTCTAATATAACAATACTCAGTATATCAGCCTCAAAGCGACTCTGGGAGTAACTTCGGAGTCATGATAAAATAATGTATCATGCTTAGGAACGAATAAATGTAGTAGAAACATTTAGCCGGGAATGTAGGGTGTACACAACATTATCAGGCACAATTAGTTCTCTGTAGAACAGATATATGACTGAAATAAGTAAAAAAAGCAGTTGCAAAGATTAATAAAATTTTGGATTACTGCTTTGTAAATTTTTAAAGATAGTCTTCGCGTCCTGAACTTAGTAATTTGACGATTTAAGTAGTTTGTAAATGAAAGTTAAAGCTCAACATAAAAATCGAATAAATTGATGTGTTCGTACATTAGGATTTACTCCATTATCCTCGTCTATAGAAGAAACACCTAACTTTTACAATAAACTATTATTAGGTAATATGGTTTGTACACAGCATCCGTTATTCGAGCCGACTTAGTTAGACTTCCATATACATACGGAAACGCTCACGCACACGCACACCAACACAAGCACGTGCACGAGCACGCACACGTACACGCGCACGCATTCGCAAGCGCACTCTCACACGAACACGTACGCGCATACGGTCACGCACACTCACACGTACACACATGTACACTCAAACAGGCGTACAGGAACGCGCACACGTACATGCACGCGCACGCGGCCGTAAATGTACACATACACACACGCGCGCGCGCACATGTACACGCACACGCACAAGCACGTACACGCGCACACAGATTCGGAAGCGCGCACGCGGACGTTTACACACACGCGCTTGTACACCCATACGCACAAGCGCACACGAACACACGTACGTATACATGAAAGCACACTCGTACACTAACAAGCACAGACATACGCACACGTACACACATACTCACACGCACACATATACGAACGCACATCACACGTACGCGCATGCACGATCACGCACCCACACACACACGAACAAACACGCCCACATGCTCCTGCAAACATACTAGCTTACATATTCGCAAACGCACTCCCACACGCACACTCACACGCGCACATGTACACACGCACTGTTAAGGGCTAGACAACCACCAGAACATCAGCCCGTAAAGGTAAAGTTGCAAAGATCCCAAATCCGTCAGTTTTGCAATAAGAACGCTCTGGTAAAGTTCAATAATGAATTGTTTCCTTTCTTTCGTATTTATTAAATTATTTTAGATTTCGACACAAGAACCCCACCAACGAGCCGCCGTCATTATTGCATCCCATCACGTTAGAGCACGGACTATATAAGCGGAAGCGCGACGCGATATTAACCACCTTTACAGAAGTCCTCACGGACTTACTTCTCTCCTGAAGTCCTCGCCGACTTCTTGATACCGAAGAATCTTATTACTTCCGTCCTGAGGTCTTCTCCGACCTACTAAAAGTATCTATCTTATTTATTTCTCCGATGAAATCCTCATGCCTCCGTCCCTGAATTCTATTCCGACCTAGTTGAAGTCAGAAGCCGTTTATTCCTACTAGCCGAAGCATTTCGGGGTAAGTTATAAATTTTTATATCACATTTGCCAAAACAGTTTTCTGTTATAAAGATTTCTGTTCTGCCTTGCCAGATTATTAATCCATCCCGTCTGCAAGATACCGTAATACCTGTACACTAACACTTGCCCGCGCGTATGTCCAGCGTAAACAAACGTATCCTATTACACAAAATCCTCCTCTTCGCTTTTAGGGGTATGCCTGCGTAAGTAGTTTCTTCCCTTTGCTTGTCTATAGGGCGTAAGCCTCTCCAGTCACGCGTCCTTCTAATAAATCAATGAAACGTGCGCCCGTTTGGTGGATTCATCCTTTCCTACAGTCAACATAGCCGCGAAGGCAGTAAAACCTGCCGACAATTCATCACCTAATAATCTCCAGAAACCCGCTTCTGTCAGACTGTTCTGATAAAAACAGCCTGTCATCCTGTATTCCAGTCGTTAAACACGAGAATCACTGCGTCGCGTGCCCAGATGCAGAATAAAACCAGTCCCGGTACTTAACACGAACAGTCTGTATTTCGTATCCAGAATACTTGGTAACGTATCAAAACCCCCTTCCTGAATAAATAATTAATTTAACGCACGCACGCACGCGCACACCCACCCTCCGACACACACGCACGCACCCATCCACGCACGCACGTACGCACGCACGCACGCACACGCACATGCACACGCACACGCACACGCACGCACTACACGCACCACGCACGCGCACCACGCCACACACGCACACGCACACCGCACCACGCACACGCACACGCACACACGCACACGCACACGCACACGCACACGCACACGCACACGCACATGCACACCACGCACAGGCACACGCACAAGCACACAGCAGACGCACACGCACGACACGCACAGCAAACGTACACTTACACACCACGCACACACGCACACGCATGCACACCACGACACGCACACGCACACGCACACGCACACGACACGCACACGCACACGCACACGCACACGTACACGCACATGCACAAGCATACGCACACGCACACGCAACACGCACACACCACGCACACGCACACGCACACGCACACCACACGCACACGCACACGCACAGCACACGCACACGCACACGCACACGCACACGCACACACATGCACATGCACATGCACATCGCACACGCACAGGCACACGCACAAGCACATGCACACGAGACGCACACGTACTACGTACACGAAGCAAACGTACACTTAACACAGCACAGCACATCACGCACACGCACATGCACATCTCACACGCACACGCACACGCACGCACCAGCACACGTACACGTACATGACAAGCATCGCACACGCATACGCACACGCACACGCACACACGACTCACACGCACAGTACACGCACACGCACACACGCGCACACGCATCGCAACGCACACCACACGCACACGCTCACGCACCGCACACCACACACACGCACACGCACAGGCACACGACACACGCACACGACATCACACGCTCTCGCATACCCAAGGTATTTAGTCACTGTGAAGTATCAAAAATGGTTAATTTGGACAACACAATTTTATTTTAATAGTGAGATGTACGGGTTAAGTTTTTTGCTTGATTAAGCTGATTTTATTCTCCTCTGAGCTATGCCATACTTTGCATTATTCGTTTTCTTTAATCTAAATGGGTGACGTCTTTTGAATTTATTTATACCAGTTTTTGACGTCTGATGCAACGAAAAATAACACTCCCTATGTTGAACGTACAACCATGGACTTAGATCAGTGCTATGGGCATTTATTAAAATACGATTATCACTCATAATTAAAACACTTAACATTAGGATATGTAATTGTGCGTTTCTATAATTTTTTACAAATTTAAGCGGTTGAATAATAATTACAGTTATCGTAGTTTTTCACAAATTAATTACGATGTCAAATAAATATATGTAATCTGAAAAAACTTTGTCATGTAGTTATTTGACATCGTAATCAATTTTTAACCATTGCTATTTACTGAAGGCGATAACTGTAATTGTTATCGAAATTATTTAAGCAGTTGATGAATCTCGTTCAATAATTGTTTTTTTCTTTATAAATAAGTTTCGCCAAGAACCCCAAGACTATATTAACACTGGGATAACAATGCGACAAAATATTATTTCTTACTTGAGACAATTTTAACTTTTGGTTTGGTTCTTGTTCGTAGAACATAAATAAATGTTTTCAATTGAATATGTTATAACAAGACTCAATTTAAAATATGCAGTTAATAAAATACCTCGTATTTACTCAGACATCTTCACTGAAATAACAATACATCTTATCCAATTTTTGTACATTTTAATGGTATTCGTTTTACTATATACTTTTATAAATTAGTTTCACAATTATATCATAACATTAATTTTTCACTGTAGTTTCTTAAATTTTATTTCATTTCGATTTAATAATAATTTATTAAAGAACTAGAGCTATTAAAATGGAACTATGGAATTGGATTCCATAGTTGACTTTATACATATTAAACTATTATATTAATGGTAGGCTTATATTTGCGTTTTCAATGTTATTATTAATTAATATTATTAATAATTAATATTTGATAAATTTATTTTGACATCAAATATAATTCTTAAAGATATTATTATAGCATGTACTGACGACATTAACAGTAATTGCTATCGAAACGTATAAATAAAAAATACACGATTTGATACCTAAAAGATATACGTGTTTTAATTATTTGTGATAATTGTGAAAATTTACATTTCGTAGAACACAGTAAAGCTAATATTTATAACTTCAAACCTTGTCCTTCTCGAAGGAGCACTCGTTTTCTAGAACCAGATCTTGAACAATCTTCTAGGGCTCGCGGATCAACCAGCTCTACTACCATTTGCGCTTTAGTCCCGACTACTGCTGCTACTGCGCTGTTGGAATTGTGGTCCTTCCGGTCTTTTGTCTCCACTATGCCTAGATCACTGGATAGATATTGTTATAGTGGCTGTAAACCTAATGTAACTAGACTGACTTGTCGTAAATGTAATTTGTGTCCGGAAAACTGCAGAATGGGTTTAATGTGCGAGAATCTATCTCTTTTTTACTTTACTCGGAAAACAATTCGACGGGTTGGGAGACAAACAAAGATTCGTTCTAGATTTTATTTTAACGAGCGTACGACAGGATGATCGTCCGTATCTGAACGTTTCAATTTTAGGCTACACCTCTTGAATATTACGATTTTAGGTCTCAAACGTAGTGAGACTACTTTTCCTTCGTGTACTTTGGCTAATGGTGACCAATGTACAAACTTAGGTTTCTTTGACTTTGTCTCTCTCGGTAGTGACAAAGGCCATTTTTAACGTCCTCATCATACCTACTGTGTTACAGCAATTGATTTTGGGTATTGGCTTGTAGAAAGCCATAGATTTCGTTCAAACCCTCGAAATGGGATAACTTGCAGTCACTTTTGGATCGTATACAGTATACAGCGTTTTATTTCTTCCTAATCCCTCTAACTATAAGTTTAACGTTATGCTCTCATATGTACTTAAGGTAATTTAATTGTCCTATTCTTTCAGCTCAACTAGTGGTTGTTGTGGTTAAGTTCTGGAGTTCGTTATAACGTTACCTCTGCCGCTGAAGCATGAAACAAGTTTAACAGTCGAGCTCTCTGGACTAGTACGTAATTCAGAGAAGTTCAAGCAACACATTCACTAGGTGTTTACTGTGCCATCTAATGAAATATTAACTAAATGCAGTGTTAATCGTGTGTTTCCGTACTTAAGTGGCTACTGGGTTTATCCGGTATGGCCGTTAAACTCAACAAATCACAACTTCAGCTAACATAACAGTGGTTATCGAGTTTACATCCAATCGGTTATAAACTCCTGTAACGTTTTGAACAAAAGAATATTCTAATTATTACACAAATAAAATATAAACATTATGTATAATTACAAGGTAATAATTTTAAAAATAACAAGGCCGCATTAACACACTACCGTAATACTAGGTTAGTTTATATTACACATATAGTATTTTCAAGCAAAACAATATAAATAATAGCATTAATGTTTTAAATACAATTTAATTTCACAATTTATTTTATATACTTACTTCTCTACGCCTTTCAATGCAACATATATCATCAACAAGAGAAATTATATAAGTAAAATAATAACAAGTAGCTGTGATTACAAATCATTAAGGTAAACATCAAACTTGATGTAAATTGTAATTCTACACTTAAACTTTTTGTTAATGGCGAGTCTATAAGATCAATCTGTTCGTTTGTTAAATGTACTTCTGTTTAATTTCAAATGCTTCCAAAAGATTTAATTTGCTTGTTTATTACAGAAATGTACATTTAATGTTGTTTTGTGAAGTCATAAGGTGATTATTTACTATTAGATGTTTGGAATACTTTGATTTGTCTGGGTGTTTATATTTGTAACATCTAATATGTTCCTTGTATCTAATATCAAAGTTCGTAAGTGTTTGTCCATCATACATAGAATTACATAATGTGCAGTTCAATTTATAAACACCAGACTTCAACATACCGTGAGTTCAATTTATAAACACCAGACTTCAACATACCGTGATGAATTTTTAAGTATTTAAGAACGTTGGTATTAGTTTCATTGTATTTCTTGTTCTTGTGTAATATGTAAGCTACTTTTTTTGATATTTTTTCAACATATGAAGTCGATACGTATTTATTTTCGGTGAGTTCTGAGTTAAGTGGGTAAATGTTTTTGATAGATAATTTGTCACTTCATTTTTACCAAAGTGTCGGGGTGTATTTGAATTGTAACCATCTATTAGTGCTATTCTTTTACAGTTGATACTTTTTTATTGAAATTTGTTTAGTGTAATGGTAATGATATTGCCCGATGTACTGGCAATCTATATACAGCTAACATGTGTTTTTTGTAGTAACGTGAATCATTTGGAATTGTAATATTTGTATGTGTAGGTTTTCTGAATGTGGAGAACACAAAACTTGTTCAGTGTATTAATTTTTATGTTCAAAACAAAAAACTATTGGCTCTAGTTTCTTCTTTCTCTGTGTTTAAACTAAGAACTCATCAATAAAATCTGATGAGCTATCAAAAGGTGCTAACACATCATCAA
Source organism: Vesta saturnalis (assembly GCA_036346205.1). NCBI lineage: Eukaryota > Metazoa > Arthropoda > Insecta > Coleoptera > Lampyridae > Vesta > Vesta saturnalis. Next base: position 1,783,991 of record JARFJB010001149.1, on the reverse strand, counting down.
CATAACGAAACAAAGTACAATCTTATTAGAAACATTTAATTCTAAAATTCGACTTTCTGAATTATCCATAATGATATTAGCTAAAATGGACAAAATTGGACTGCCCATTGGTAAACCATTTTTTAAATTTTATTATTGAATGTGAAAAAATTTTGATCAAGACAGAGATCAAATAATCGAATTAACTCCATTTCTGTAACTAATTCAACATTATTATTAAATAAAAATTATTTAATACACGCATACGATCTTGAAGAGACATTTTAGAGATCAGCTGGTAACATCAAATCTTACATGTACATTATATAGTGGTAATTTTAGGTTTCGTGGTTTATTAATTAGCTTTAAAGAATTCTTAATAGAATGTTTTGATTTGTACGTAAATTATTAGCTATCATGTGGTTTAGTTTATTTTCTAAGATATGATATAAAAACTACTAGTCTAATGGGGACATTTGGTTTGTAGTTTTTAAAAGACATACAGTTTTGGTGCTTGTGGGTTCTTATGTTAAAGTTTGTTGTTTCTCTAGATCTGTTAAGCAGATATTGCAGTTTCGTAAAGTTTGCCTCGCATCGTTTTTAAATTTTGTTCTAGGAAATAAGCTATTTTTGTTAATTTTCTTTTTAACTGACTTTAGTTTTGTATTTCTTCAGTGAATATTTCCTGATTGTGTTTCGTACAGATCAAGATTGATAGTATACCCATATTGTGAATGTGTGTTGTATCGTAAATTACGAGTTATCTGTTTTGAAGTGGGTAATTATTAGTATTATATTGGCCGCCATACATAAATGAACACGCAGTAAACGCTGATGTGTTTTAATGAAAGAGTTGGACATGGCTAGGGGTATTTTTTGCTCGCAGTTATTTGCCACTAATGCTGACTTACTTTCAAGCAAAGCTTTACCATTATATTGCGCTAGAAAATCGTCTTTAAACTCCTAGAAGGAAGTGGCAGAGCTGAAGTTAATTAAAGTACATGCGGTCCTGGTACATGAATCGGAAAAACTAAGAATAATACTTAGAATTTTTTTCCCTTCTGTCAAAATCACTTCGCTTTAGCTATGATACACTGTGTCCGTGAATTACTTACAATGGGACGTATGTTAGAACATTGTAATTAAAATATTTACTTTTAAGATACGCTCATCAACTGGGTTTCTAGTTTCCTTGATAAAAGACGAATACGTGTCGTAGTTGACGGCTTTTTTTCAAGAGAAGTTAGCATTAACGCGGGCGTACCACAGGGATCCGTTATAGCGCCTACACTTTTTCTGCTGTACATAAATGACCTTATTTCTTTAACAACTAACCCCATCCATTGCTTGGTTGACGATAGCACTCTTCACTGCAGTTCATCTCAGTCTACTCATAGTGATAATCCACCTTCTACGTCAAATCAAGAAATTAAAGCTGAAATGGCAAGTTCAATCAACAAAGACATTCAACGTATTCTCGAATGGGGAAGCAATAATCTAGTTAAATTAAATGCTAACAAAACTCAGTGTTTCCTTGTGTCCGCCAAAAAAGATCGATCATTTTCTGTTGTAAGTATGAATGGCTCAGTTCTTAAGTTCTCAGACTCTATACTCTGTTGGGTATGACTGTGTCTGCCAATCTCTCATGGGTTGACCATCTTCTGTCAGCTACCAAAACAGCTGCTCGTAAAATAGGCTGTTTGTACAGATCTAAGCAGTACTTTACCTCTCGATAACTCCTTCTGCTGTATAAGGCCCGAATTCGGCCTCATCTGGAATATAATTCTCACCTCTGGGTTAGTGCTCCCCAATACGCTCTCGATATCGTTGGTATAAGTGACCCGTCCTTAACTTCTCACATACAGTCCCTTGAGCATACAAGGATGGTTTCAGTTCTTTCTTTGTATTATCGTTATTACAACGGCTATTGTGCTGCTGAATTATATTCTTTGATACCATCTCGGGCTATCTTTGCGAGAAAGACTCGGTTCGCTCATTCACATCATCAAGATGTAGTACAAATCTCCACTTGTCGTACCAAACGGGCGGAATCCACATTTTTCTACACGGCTTCTAAACTCTGGAATGATCTCCCTAGTTCCTGCTTCTCTCTCACTTATGATATGAGAAAATTTAAGGTAGCTGTTCATAGACATCTATTGGCAATTCATTATCCCTCTAACCATCCTCCTAAGTGTTCCTGAGTGCTTTAGCACCATAGGCCAAATTTAGCCTGTTCAGGTCCACAATCATAAAAAAATCGTGATTTTTACTTATCGTTATATACAAATATTATATATATATATATATATATATATATATATATATATATATATATATATAAGTTTATACGTTTTGATAACAATTACAGTTATCGTTTAATATTAATATCTTCAAGAATTATTTAAGATGTCAAAATAAATTTATGAAATATGAAAATTTAAAACGCAAATATAAGCCCGCTATTAATATAACAATTCAATAAACGTATAAAGCCGACTATGGAATCTAATTCTGTTTTTTTTTAGCAAAGGATGGCTAGATCTTTAATAAATTAATTATGTACTGTATTGAAGATGACCAATCAGAACACCCACTAACAGACTATGCGAAAATGATAGAAACTTGACATACCGATTGAATGTCTAGTCAAATCTAACAAAGAATAGTATATTCTTCAACAAGCATAGAATGATGGCTATCATTCACAATAATTACTTTAATATTTACATAGTTCGAGTGAATAACAGGCATCATTCTATGAGAGTTGAAGACTATAGTTTCTGCACGACTGTTCAATAATACGTTCTTTCCTTCTAAATTTTCAATTGAAAAATAAATTCCTCCACTAGTTGAAGAATAAAAGTAACCAATCAGATCAGATCAGATCTTACCTTATATTTCTAATAAGAATTCGCGATTAACAAAACTTTCAAGAAGGCGTAGAAGAAAATGCGAAGCAAATTTTTGACATTAACGTCAACGTAAATCAATTTTAATAATAATAATAGTGCTTGTACCTGTAACAAAATTTGAAAAGAAAACATGGATTTTGAAAGTTACGACAATGATAATAATCTAATTTGTATCCCACTCGAATTACTGGAGACGACACAACGTACTATTGCTAAATTATTACCAGAAAAATCAGAAAAAATATATACGACGGCAAATGAGATATTCATGGATTTGCGTATTGAAAATAAAACGAGCTCCTTTTCAGAAAATGTTCCACTGGCTTATTTTACGAAACTGTCTCTGACGTATAAACCATCAACATTATGGAAAGAAGGATTTACTGCAAAAATCGAATACCTTTACCCTATAGCAGGTAAATGAATTTATAGAAAAAGCTTCCGATAATGATTACTTAGTAACAAAGGTAAGAAATGTCAGAAATCCATATATAATTGATAGTACAGACATTGACAAAACAAAACGTCTTTCGGTTTGACAAAAGGAACACATCTTTACATAAAATTTGAACAAGGTTGTTTTTAGTACCATAATTAGTAACGTTTTGTTATCTAAATGTTTTATAAATATGTACAGGTTGGGCCAATACTTTTAAATATGTCTTATCTTGCTATTTTTTGTCCATATAACATAATTTTTTAGGTTGCGTTGATTTTGGGCTTAATGGGTGCTTGCCGTTCAAACGAATTATATTCAATGAGGTTGAAGACATTCAAGACCTTGGATCAACTATAGTAGTAACTATCCCCAAAACAAAAACAAAAAGTGTTGGAAGTTTTACAATAACTGAGCGTTTTTATGAAATTTATAAAAAGTATGCAGAAATATCCAGAAAGGTAAATGCACCATACAAAAAATTGGGATCAATAAATTTTGTGCTATTTGGAATTACCAAATCCGGAAAAATATACCGGGCATAGCTTGATGCTGGTGGAGATATTATAGCACTAAATTGACATGGAGGTTGGAAAAGCACCGCTGTAGCAGAGGAATACATAGACAAGTTCATATCTTTGCTCGCTTATAGCGAAATGAAGACAATGTTGCTCTCATATTAAAGAGATGGTTCTTGTTAATAGAATTAAGGACAGCAGTGATTTTTAATTATTATAATTTTTTGTTATGAACGAATAAGTACAAAGGTAAATATGTAATTAAAAATTATTATTAATTTTATTAATACATAAAAAAAGATTTAGTCGAGATTTGAACCTACGACCTGTTTGTAGAGTACTGCTAACCAGCTGCTATCGAGATTCAACCCCAATCGGTGTAAATTTTGTCTAGAACTGATGTAAATTCTAGAATTTACATCAGTTCTATTATAAAGACATCGATTCGGCTTGAATTGATACGCATTATTACTAAGTGTAGTTCAAATCCTACTGAGGTAAACTTTTATTTATATATTTAATAAAATTAATAATAATGATATTTAATGTCTATTACAGCCGCTAGGGAGCGGTAAGAATACAAAAATAAGGTTTCTACGCGTTTTATTTAAAATGGTAATTGCAACGATGTAGGTAAATATAAGTATTTAATATCTCGATAACTATTCAAACTGCCTTCCGTCACATTCCAATAATTGCAATGTTGTTCGGGTGTATAAAACTGCTGCCTCGATTTTTGCAGCTGGTGGTTGACGAATTGCATGTCGAATTCTGTTTTTGCATGTCACATCTTGTTGTCGTTGGAGTTTGGAATACCATGTCATTCAAGTGACCCTATAAGTAGAATTCGAGACACGTCAAATCCGGTAATCTGGTCGGCCAATGAAATATCCCCCCCCCCTCTTTCCTATCCAGCGTTCTTGAAAATATTCGTTAATATGGTGTCGTATATTAAGAGGAAGATGTGCTGGTCGCCCGTCCAATTGTAGATACATGATTCGCCTAATGTAAAATATCACATCTTCCAACAGGACTGGCAACTCATACATTAAAAACTCTTAGAAGAGTTAGGGCACGATCAAAAAAATAAGGACTGATAATTTTGCCGCTTATAATGCCACACCACACGTTTAGCCACCAGCGGCCTTAAGACTGCAATATGGATTTTCAGGGGACCATTAATGCATGTTATTCATGTTTACCGTACCACCATTATTAAAAGTAGCCTCGTCGGTCCATAGAATTTGTGATAAAAAATTCCTGTTTTTACGAATCATTCCTAACAATCACTGACAAAAATTTATTCTGTGATAAAAATCATCTTCGTTTAAGGCCTGCCGCAAAACTATATGGTAGGGGAGTAGTATAAAAATAAAAAGTAACGCGCGTGTAGTACACTGAAGGTCTATTAAAAAGGATGTGCTAATGCAGTTATTTACCAGTGGTCTTTTAATATGTTTCGAACAGTAGTTCGAGCTATTCCCAAATCTAAAGATAACGCCCTAATTCTATGTAAGCTAACACATTAAAAATATTTTCTTCCCTCTTTCCAATGTGACGCCTCCTAAATCTATGACAACGAAAACATCCAATATCACGTAGTCGCTCTACCAAGCCTGGAAAAATTCTTCGTCCATGATGGCGATTAGGATACCGGGTCACGTACTGCCTTTCAGCTATTGCTGCATTTTTAAAGTACTCGAAATAGATCACAATCATATCAACGGCTTCATCACCTGTGAAAGGCATTTTAAAAATTATTCATAAACCAAATTAACAAGAATTAAACTACGTCTAATAAAAATTTGACGTTTCTACACAATGTTATTTAAAATTTTGTTTTTTGTTTCCGCGACCTACTATTAAATATTGATTAGAAATTCCAAGACAAAGCGTTGGATGGCGGTATTTATTAATTGAAGTAGTGATTGAGTGCGTTTTATTTAAAAAAAAAGCATGTAAAATGTCCTATTTTCTACCTACTGTATCCGTGTAAAATTAATAAAATTAGTTTAAGGCAGTTAAAAAGTTTACAGTAAGGGATTAATAAGCGGAAATCGAAGCAGCAGTTTTAATCACCTGAACAAGATTAGAAGACTGTTTGGGATGTTACGGAAGGCAGTTTGAACGTTTACCGGGGCATCAAATACCTAATATTTTTGGGTTTCAAATCGAATTTTTGAACTTTGCGTGGTGAGCCATGTTAAAATTAAACTTTAATTTCGCCATAACTCTAAAACCAACAATAATAAAATAAATTTTATATTATTTCTAAGACAAATTTAATTTACTTTTTGATTTTGACGTAGTAAATACTTATTAAAATTTTAACGAAAACGCGTTAAAACCTTATAAGAACTATCTCTTTAATATGAGATCAACATTTATCCAATTCGGCTCAGCAAACCCAGACTTTGTCAACTAAAGTGTTAAAAATCTCCTTTTCGCTAAAACTTTAAAACTTGCGGTATTTACGCTTTTCTTGCGAATTTAATCTACTTTTCGAATACAATGTCAAAAATATTCGGAATAAAATGAAAAAAACTGATATTATAACAAATCGCGCCCTCTAGCACTTTTATTAGGAACTATTGTGTAACAATGGGAACGATAATTTTAAATACCTGCATTTGTCTTCCAAACAAGCTTCATTTTACTAAAATTGAATAGGTGGTTTAAAATGCACAACAATTTTAATAATTTTCCTTTCAATAGCTTCCCCCACTCTTATTATGGTTAGTACGCCAATTAATCTTAAACCAAAATTATGTAGAATATTCTAGACTTTCTAACGAGGTAAGAAAATGTATAAGAGTTTTGGGAGAAATTTAGAATTTTATTATTTAATTTTTAATTGCGTCCACTAGCGGTGAAATACGGAATAATTTCCACTATTTTCTCATGGCCACATTCATAATAAAATGTATCTCCCATTATTGTCAGATTGACAGGTCCTGCCACGTAGCCGCTTACCTCACTTATTTTCCCACTTGGTACAGTGAAGACACGATGTGTAGATTTCATATAATTTTTATTTTTTACTATACATTACTGTAGTTATGTGGTAACTTAACATATTTAATTGGTAAAGCATCTACTTCAAGGTCTAGAAAAACAGCAAAAAGCTTACAGATATCCAAAGCTAAATTTAAGACGTACCGTTGTGCCTTTCTTCAATTATATGACTTATTTAAACGGAAACTTTCCTCTTACCTATTGCAGTTAATAGGATGTTTATATATCTCAATAGATTCTCGTTATAAACGAACATAATACTAAGTTAGTCATGACAATACTTCCCTGGTAACAAATTGAATGTTATGATCTAATTATTTAAAACATGTTCAGTGACTGCACACTTCTCTGATTGACTCAATCTACAAACTCTCATGTTCTTTACCTCTAGTATCTAAGTAACGCTTTCTGGTTCCAATGTATACTTTCCCAAAAAAATAATATAACTTATACACTGGGAAAGATAACAATGGATTTGAAACGAAAGGTGACCTTAAACGTTCCTTAATCGGTTTTGTACGTTTAAAATTTTAACTTTTGGTATGTGTGGTTTTTTGCTGTGTTTTTCGTAGACCATGAAGTAAATGTTTTACCAACTCAATATGTTAAGTTAACACAGCACTACAATAGTTTAAAATATGTAGTTAAAATTAAAAATCACATTAAACATGTTTGCATCACATGTATCACATCGTGTTTTCACTGTACAATAACAATTACAATTCTTATCCAAAAAATATTTCTTTGTTACATCTTTAATTGGTATCTCAAGTTTCTACTTGTGAATACTTTTATCAATTTCAAATTAAAGTTTTTCACAATTTTACACTTACATCATAACTTGATTAAATGTTAAATTTGTTCACTGTTAGCCTTCGTCCGTTAGAGGATGTTCTGACTTGCAATCTTCAAGGCAATTTAATAATATTCAATTTATTAAAGAACTAGCTATACTTTGCTAAAATAAAACAAAATTGAACTATGGAATTAGATTCCATAGTTGACTTTATACATTTATCAAACTATTATATTAATGGCAGGCTTATATTTGCATTTTCAATTTTGATATTTGATAAAAATTAAATAATTCTTAAAAATATTATCATTGATCAAGACAAAGATCAAATAATCGAATTAACTCCATTTCTATAACTAATTCAACATTATTATTAAATAAAAATTTTTTAATAAACGCATACGATCTTGAAGAGATATTTTAGAGATCAGCTGGTAACATTATTAGCTATCATGTGGTATAGTTTATTTTCTAAGATATGATTAGGTGCTTGGATATAAGAAACTACTAGTCTAATGGAGAAATTTGGTTTGTAGTTTTTTATAAGACCGTACAGTTTTGGTGCTTGTGGGTTCTTATGTTAAAGTTTGTTGTTTTTCTAGATCTGTTAAGCAGATATTGCAGTCTTGTAAAGTTTGTCTCGCGTCGTTTTGAAATTTTGTTCTAGGAAATAAGTTATTTTTGTTAAGTTTCTTCTTAACTGACTTTTGTTTTGTATTTCTTCAGCGAATATTTCCTGATTGTGTTTCGTAGAGATCAGATTGATAGTATACCCATATTGTGAGTGTGTTGTGTCATAAATTACGAGTTATCTGTTTTGAAGTGGGTAATTATTAGTACTATATTGGCCGCCGTACATAAATAAACACACAGTAAACGCTGATGTGTTTTAATGAAATTTTGGAAAACGTGTATTTTATTCCTATTAATAAACGATGAAAAGTTTAGAAAGGTACAAATACTGTACCAATAATGTGTCGACCCACCTCTAGTTCTCACGCATTCAGCTAGCCGATTAGGCATAGTTTAAATGAGAGAATTTATGCTAACTTGAGGTATGAGTGGCTGTAGATCATTTATTCTCCGTCAGATCATATCCCACAAATGTTCGATTGCCGGCGACCGAGAAGGTCAAGGAAGCAGATCAACATTAACAGTATTTAGAAACTCCATAGTAAACCTTATGTATGCGGCCGCGCATTATCTTGCTGAACAATTGGATTTTCTATTTCTTGCAGAATGGCAGTAATACTGGTTCAAGAATGTTGTTAATGTACCGATTTGCATTTAATGTTCCCTCAATAACTACTAGAGGGGATCTGTTTCCATGCAGATAGTCCCCCATACGATCACACTTTTAGTGAGAGCAGTATGTCGTTGTACAGAAAAGTGGAAATTGCATTTTTCTGCAGGACGTCTTCTAACCAATCTGGGACCATGATAAGCTCATAAACAAAATTGAGGTTCGTCACTAAAGATGACTTGATTCCATTGCACATTCCAATGCAACCTCTCGTTACACCTTTGCCGCCTTGCAGCACGATCGCGTGGATTTAGAGGTAAACAAAGCAATGGCCGGTATGATCTGAGCCCAAATGATCTAATTCTTCGATACGTCCATCGTAAGGAGATTTGATGATCAGTTAACCTCCATCTATCACCAGTTTCTCGATCTTCACGATCAGTGGTGCGTCGAGGACGTCTGGGGCGCGAACGTTGTCGTTCCCATTATTTTCTGACCATCTTCGCCAACATAAGGAAATTGTGGCGACAGTGCTTCCCATGCGAGCGGCATCATCACTAATTGATAATCCGGCTTCTTCTTACGATGTCGTATAGGAGGCATTATTCCAACTTTAATGTGTTTACTTATAAGGTGTATGCATAAGTTTTTTCCGGTTTTTTTTTCGGTAAAGAAAACACGTAAATTTCAAAAGAAATTTCGCCCATAGTTCAGGTAATTTATGAATACTATGCCAGAAAAACTGCTTTTACGGCAAACCATTCGTCGAGCCATTTTCTTCCTGAAATTGCTGAAGTGCTGCTCTTCGAGCGCGTACCCCATTGATGCGAATAGGTGATAGTGGTGCCAGGGCTGGGGAGTATGAAGGGTGCTGAAGGATGGCCCATCTAAGCGATTTTAAAGTATCTTTCACTGATTTTGCTGTGTGGGACGGCACATTGTCGTCTAACAAAATCACTTTCGATTAATGCGTGATTTAAATTAATCATTTGTTGACGATAGTGTTGTACATTAACGGTTTCGCCGGACTTTAAGGGTTCATAATACACAATACCGCTTTGGTCCCACCAGACACAAAGCATGGTCTTCTTGCCGAAGCGATTTGGCGTTGGTATTGCAGGACCGGCTTTTCCAGGTGAAAACCACGATTTTCAAAATAAATCCATTTTTCGTCACCTGTTGCAATTCGATATAAAAACGATTTTGTTTGGTGGCGTTGAAGCAGCATTTCACAAGTGACTTTGCGATTTTCCATTTGGCGTTCATTCAAATTGTGTGGGGCCCATTTACCGACTTTATTGATGTTCTCTATTGCTAGTAAACGTCTGCAGATTGTTTGTTGTGACACATTCAATGCTTTTGCCAATTGCTGTTGAGTTTGAGTTGGGTCATCATCCAATAACTCCAGCAATTGCTCGTTTTCTCGCTTTTGTGGTCTACCAGAGCTCTCACTGTCTTTCACATTGAAATCACCACTTTTAAATTGTCGAAACCAGCAAACGATGACTTTCAACAGCCTTTTTCTTTTTGTTAAATACGAAAAGGAATACGTGCCGCAAATGTTCTTTTTTAGGTACAAAATTCGACATGATCAATGAACGATAAAACAAACACTCTAGTTTTTGGCGGACTCAACTTGTGTTGCGTCTGTAGTTTAAAGTCAGATGAACAAAATGACGTATGTGTAAATTAATACGCTGTGTACTTTTCGCTGGCGCCATATCTTAGTTAAACCGGAAAAAAACTTATGCATATACCTATGTATTAAGCTTACAAATATGTTTAACATTGACACACTTAAGTAACTAATGTCAAATGAAAAGAATGAGTTTTTTTTTTATGATTGTGGACCTGAACAGGCTAAATAAGGCCTATCGTGCTAAAGCACTCAGGAACACTTAGGAGGATGGATAGAGGGATAATGAATTGCCAATAGATGCCTATAAACAGCTACCTTAAATTTTATTTTTTTTTATTATTTGTTTCATTGTCGATGATTACTTGATTAATCTTAGTTGTATCTTGCTGAAATTTTCATCGTCTCTTAATAGGAATAAAACACACAATTTCTGAAAATTTCATTAAAATGCATCAGCGTTTACTGGGTGTTCATTTATTTACGACGGTCAGTATATTTAACTTTAAAACAGTTGGAAACTGTACAAGTGTGCCACGACTTTAATTTTTTTTTAATTTCGTACTGTTTACACTGAGGTTATGATTCCTGGAAACAGTTTGTTGGATTAGTACTTTATTCAACGCATGCAGCGTTATTACTTCTTTTGTAGTAGCATTGCTAGCACCTTGGCAGTTTTGTTTAAATTTTAAACAAACTAAAGGGTTTCCTTTATTATCGATAATGTAAACGAATAAAAATTTACTTGATTTAATAATATACGTTTCAAATTTGAGGTGCGCACATTATTACAAAGGAATTAACGGAAACAACTACTTCTGATATGATTAATGAATTTTTCTATACCAGACTATTATACATGGTGATTTATAATAGGTGTACATAACTTTAACATCGTATTTGGAAGATCATTTTAAGAAAAAAATGTTATATAAAAATGAATAACAAGAAAAATAAATGAGTATGAAAGAAAAATATTGTCTATAGCAGTTGTTCAAAATGCCCCCTCTTGAGCTCGAATGCAAGCATGACACCTGCGAACCATTGAGTCGTAAACACGCGCTATTGTTGCACCACTTTGCCGAAATTTAAACCTGATGTAGTTTAATAAATATACAGGGTGTCCCAACGATAGAGTAAAGTAAGTTTATGCTTAACTAGAATTATTTGTGTAAATATTGTATGGACCATGGGGTAGAGGTAAGAAGTGTGCATTTTTTTAAAATATTGGAAGTTATACAGGGTGCGCCAGAAAAGCAGGACGTGAAAAAGTATGATTTTTTTAAATAGAACACCCCGTATTTGATTTTAGTTTTTAATTCTACTTGTCCATACAAACATATTTTGTCATACAAAAGATTGGCTGAAAGTTTTTAGTTCTTGAGATATTCGCGTTTAAAGATTATTATGGTCATTTTCGTGGGGTTGATGAATGGGCAATTGTTCCGTTATTTCACAATAAAAAAATTGATATTTCGTGTGAAAAATGAGTGATATTATACTAACGTTTAGACCGAGTAGTATTTCTAATTTTCTCAACAGGGTGTTTGTTATAACCATTCAAATTTGAAAATTCTCAAATTAAAAAAATCAGTTTTTTTAATTGCACACCCTATATATTTTATTTCATTTTATTCGGGATTAAAAATCTATCATTTTTGTCAAATATATCCTATATCTATCTTTGATAGTTTTCGAGGAATTTCGATTTTTCTCACTAGCTACGTTACATACGATACTATAACATTATTGTGGATCGTGGTAGCCATGGAAAACAATTGCGACGAAATAAAACAAACCACCTAAGCGAGAATATTAACAGTTTTATTAATGAGAAACAGTAATTCAATAATTATTCAACATTGCGTCTTAGTAAATGCTCGAATAGACGGCCTTCTTGCTGAATACACATATTGAGCCTTTTTCTCATGGTCTGTCTCACTTCGGATAACAAAAGAGGGGTCACTGTGCGACAAGCTTCGCGAATTCTATTTTCATGTCCTCCTTGTTGTAGGTTTAATAATATACACCCGATCTTTTATGTATCCCCATAGGAAAAATCCAGTGGAGTTAAATCGCATGACCTGGGTGGCCATAATATAAAGCCATTACGTCCTATCCATTTCTCCGGGTATTGCTGGTTCAAGAATTCCTTACGTCCCGATAAAATGTGGAGGTGCACCATCCTGTTGCAACCACATATTTAGTCGTCCTTCTAAATTGATATCCTCAAGTAACACAGGCAATTCTTCACGTAAGAAATGCAAATAGCTGCGGCCCGTTAATGGATCATCAAAAAATAGGGACCGATAATTTGGTCATTAAGTATACCACACCACATTTAGTGACCAATAATTTTGGTTTTGAACTTCTCGTAGCCAAAATGGATTATCAATGGCGTAATAGTGCATATTATGCCGATTTACAGCCCCATTACTTTTAAACGTCGCCTCATCGGAAAACATTATGGAGCACAAAAGTTGTTATTTAATTGCAGCCGTTGATTAATGATATTGCAGAATTCAATTCGTCTTGCAAAATCCTCTTCTCGCAATTCTTGATGAAGCTCAATGTGATAGGGATGGTACTTATACTTCAGCGTTGTTCGATTCACGTTTGATTTGGAGATATCACATATCGTCGCTAATGTTCTAGAACTCACTTGGGGATTTTCTTGAATATTTAATAATATTTCAAGTTCTTTTTCTTCATTAGCTGCCCTTTTATTAACAACTTTACGTTTGAAGTATTTAACACTACCGCTAGAATCAAATCTATCCATCAAATTTTCCAAGCCAACAGTAGTAGGTATTCGACGTTCAGGATATTTCATTTTGTTGATTCGTTGTGCCAATAAAGGGTTTTTTTTCAGCCTCGCCCAACACGTATATGATATCAATTAATTCATTTGTCGAATAATCCATAATTGATACAAGAATTGATAACAAGTTAAATGCGAAAACGACAAATTTAATATGTGTTTATTTTGACAAGTAGGAAACCTTTGTATCTTAGTAACGCAATTATTATTTTCCATGGCTACCAAGATCCATGCAATGCAATGTTATCGAAAATAAAGTAGCTAGTGTGAAAAATCGAAATTACTCGAAAACTATCAAAGATAGATATAGGATATATTTGACAAAATGATAGATTTTTATTCCCGAATAAAATGAAATAAAAATATATAGGGTGTGCAATTAAAAAACTGATTTTTTAATTTGAGAATTTTCAAATTTGAATGGTTATAACAAACACCCTGTTGAGAAAATTAGAAATACTACTCGGTCTAAACGTTAGTATAATATCACTCATTTTCACACGAAATATCAATTTTTTATTGTGAAATAACGGAACAATTGCCCATTCATCAACCCCACGAAAATGACCATAATAATCTTTAAACGCGAATATCTCAAGAACTAAAACTTTCAGCCAATCTTTTGTATGACAAAATATGTTTGTATGGACACGTAGAATTAAAAACTAAAATCAAATACGGGGTGTTCTATTTAAAAAAATCATACTTTTTCACGTCCTGCTTTTCTGGCACACCCTGTATAACTTCCAATATTTTAAAAAAATGCACACTTCTTACCTCTACCCCATGGTCCATACAATATTTACACAAATAATTCTAGTTAAGCATAAACTTACTTTACCCTATCGTTGGGACACCCTGTACAGAGTACGACCTATCCCATATAACATTTTTTTCTTAAAATGACTTCCCGAATACGATGTCAAAATTGTGTACACCTAGTATAAGTCACCCTGTATAGAAAAAATTAAAGAAAGATTACTACACAGAACATAGCACTTAAAACAAGTGAGCTGAACATTTTCATTTTGGTTTAGGAAGGCCTGCCGATTTATTCAAAGTTCTAATTTTGTACAAGCTTTGCGGTACCATCTAATGTACTTACTCTAATATGCTTTAATTTTCACCAAAACTTTATTATGGTAATTTACTATAGCGGATTTTTGTTTTTGGAACAAAAAATTATTGATTTCTGTGCAAAAATTAAAATAGTTACCTGCGAACCATTGAACAGCTAAGTATATTCCTGTTACCAACGCGGTATACGTTGCTTCATCCCCAAGTTCTTGCAAAAAAGGCCCGTATACAATCCCAAATGTCGCCATAGGCATAAAGGTAATAACCTATAAGATTTAAATTATTAATGTTAATTATTGATTAATTAATATTTAATTAATAATTAGTTTTGATGTTTAAAGTAATTTTGAAGACAACTTACATATGTAAAAATTATAACTACTGCAATAACGTATCCCCATCCACCATCGGGCGCTACAAACCCTATACCTTTACAGTTCTTCATTTCTTCTGCGTTTTCAAAATTATTTAATTTTGCATTAACCTTTTGTTTTTAGAACAAACATGACACAGGATCAGATAGTTGCGTAATCTTGACGCAAAAGATAAGCAGGTTTTGTTTAAAACAGGTAAACTATGTAAATAAATATTTACACGTAGATTAATATAAATCAACACTTTCTCTTTATAAATTAATTTTACGATTTCTATTTGTAGGATAAGGTTTAAAAATACTTTTGGTAATTAAAGAACATGCAACTACAGAGTGCCTAATAAATTATAGTTAATACATGTACTATATATATATATATATATATATATATATATATATATATATATATATATATATATATATATATACAGGGTGATTCGAGGAAGTGGCAATATTTTAAAGATATGTCGAGGAAGCCAAAATAAGTAAAATAAACTCATATGTTTAAGTCCGATTTTCATTTGTTTCAGGGATAATTGACTTTTCTTAAAATGTCAAATCTCATCAATTTTTGCCTATTACGAAGTACGTTGATGTATTGACCTTATGCACGTAATTCTGAGAGCGAAATCCAGAAAGGAAACTTTTAAAATAATTATTGCCCTTTTAGTAACTTTAAATTTGGCGGCTAATAAATTCTCACCAAGAACGTTCTCACTATCGCCAATATTTGCAAAATTCCCTAACAGGGTATTTATTTTTAAGAGTTGACTTTCTGGATTACGCAACCAGAACTTATGTGTAATTAGGTGAAAGTAGGCAACTGAAATGAAAACTGACAGTTAGTTGTTAAAGTGACAGTTGTTCAACATTAGTTTTATGAAGTTGTAAAATGCCCCACAAATTTAGTCATAAAGAATATGCCGATATGATATTTGTTTATGAGTTCTGTAATGGTAGTAATGTTCGTGCAGTGGAGGAGTATCGACGTCGTTTTCCGAATCGAAGAGTTCCGAACAAGCGAGTATTTCAAACTATTTTTACACATGCCGGCGAAACTGGGACATTTCCAAGTGCAAGTATTGTTTCTGAAAGAGAACACGGAATTGCTGTTGGACTTGAAGAAGATATTCTGGATGTGGTAGACGAAAATCCAGAGATAAGTACAAGGCGCATCGCAATCCAATTTGAAATACCACAAACAATGGCTTGGAAAACACTTAAGCAACAAGGTTTGAACGCTTATCATTTGCAAAAAGTACAAAATCTCCACGAAGGCGATTATCCTTTAAGGCTACAATTTTGTCATTGGATTCGGAAAAACAGAAGATTTTGTAAAGACATTTTGTGGTCGGATGAAGCTCAATTTACGCGAGATGGAATTAACAATTGCCACAATAATCATCGATGGTCGGACGAAAATCCCCATGCTACGATAGAACACAATTTCCAACATCGATTTAGCATTAACGTTTGGTGCGGTATTCTAAATGATCAATTAATCGGTCCTTTCGTATTAGATGCGCGCCTTACTGGACAAGGATATTTACGTTTTTAGAAGACCATTTAGAAGAAATATTGGACGAAGCACCTTTAAATATTCGACAACGAATTATCTTCCAACATGATGGAGCGCCTCCTCACTATTCAAATAATGTACGAAATTTTCTGAATACCACTTTCGGCGATCTTTGGATTGGCAGAGGCGGTCCGCTTCCTTGCCACCGAGATCACCGGATCTCACTCCCCTCGATTTTTGCCTTTGCGGATGGATGAAGTCGTTAGTTTATGCTACCAAAGTGGAAACAGGGAAGCGTTACTAGATCGCATTCTTAATGCAGCAGCTATCATTAGAGCGAACAATCGTTCATTGAAACTCGCTACTAGTGCAGTTTATAAACGCGCAAATAAGTGTATCCAAGTGGGCGGTGGTGTTTTCGAAAATTTTTCGTAAATTAATGCTTCGAACATTTTCGTAAATTAATGCTATTT
The DNA here is from genome assembly GCA_036346205.1 of Vesta saturnalis. Taxonomy (NCBI): domain Eukaryota; kingdom Metazoa; phylum Arthropoda; class Insecta; order Coleoptera; family Lampyridae; genus Vesta; species Vesta saturnalis. Next base: position 1,767,190 of record JARFJB010001149.1, on the reverse strand, counting down.
TGTTTATTTTGTAATTGATTTTGTAATAAATTTTTGTTTGCTTTTTAAATATCTCTGAAACAAATGAAAATCGGACTTGAACATATGAGTTTATTTTACTTATTTTGGCTTCCTCGACATATTTTTAAAATATTGCCACTTCCTCGCGAATCACCCTGTTAATATATATATATATATATATATATATATATATATATATATATATATATATATATATATAATTCATCAAATAAAGTGAGCACCATTGGTAACTACTTTATGGTTAAAGCTATAACATCGGTTAAATCAGCAAACTTGTATAATTTTTCCGCTGATTACAATAGTGGAATTAAAAAAACAATTAGACATCGCGTTTTTTAGTTTTTAGACAAAATAGCATTTTTTTAAATAGAAAATTATGTATGTTATTATTTTTTAAGAATCTCCATGACATTTGGAACATAACTGATTATTTGGAAACTTTTTCTAGGATGAAAAATAACGAGAACCTAAACCTAAACTAATTCTAAACTAATTTAGGAGGCTACGGAAACACATGACGTTAATTTATGTAAAACGTGTAATTATCTGTTTAAAATAGAAGTGATATTGTGTCCTTTGTGTGTTTTGAATAGGGATTTTTTTCATAGTGAGAAATGGGACATGTTGGAAACTTACTTGGTGAATAACAAATGTACGCTAAGAGCGAAAGAATATTAGGAGCAGTTACACCCATTTCGTGATCAACCGAATGGTCGATATTTTTTAAAAGGCTACCGGAAGTTTAGAACTAATTAGGATGTTTTAATAAAAAGGGGCTGAAAAAGAATTGAGTAATTAGGGAAGCAGTTGAAACAGAAGTTATCGGTTATTTTGAAGCTTATCTCAATAATTCGACAAGGAACGTTGTTAGAGATTCCACTTTGACTTATGGTGCAATTATTGTTAGGTTGTTCTGTCTAGGGTATACAGGACGTTGAAATGAGAACGAGTTTCGTGTACAATTGACCATATATAACGTAATGAAACCCTATATTGGAAGTATGGGGAAAGATAAGCTTAACCTAAATTTGAAATAATATATATGGTGTCCCATTGAAAAAAAAAGTATGTTTGGTTCACCCTAGTAATAAGTAACACCCTGTAAATACGAAAACAATTTTATAATCTGAATTTTGAAGTTGCCTATAATTTTTGTAAATAACTTTTTTTATGTCTCCTTTAATAACGGATATATCGTACTTCGACGCACCCTGTATATATAATTATACTAATCACGTTATAGTAATAATACATAAATATTGCATCATGCATTCTATTAAGAAATGTTATCTAATGTTATATTGGATAAGGTGTTAATAACTTTTATCACAACAAACTAATGAAGTTATAAAAACACTATTATTGTGCATTTTACTAAGATACAGGGTGTGGCGCGAAGAGTTTTGATTAAAAGTAATGGGGATACAGTTATGTAAAAATATGAAATCACCAAGCTGTAAGTTTTGGATGACGCTGAGTTAAAATATAATATTGTCCTGAATGTGGAACTTCCGTTTATACCGGAAGTAGACGTCAACTTTGTTATTTTAAATGGAACCTAATATTTTTTATTTTATTTTCGAATTCTACATGAAATTCTAGATAAAATTTGTTCACAATGTCCTATACCAAAAATGAAGTATTTTTGAGATATTTCGATTTTTTTTTTAATTTCAAAAAAATCCTAGTCCACATTAAATAACGATATCTCCATCAATAACGAACCTAGTGCCATGAAATAGTAACCAATAAACAACAAGCGCTTGCCTGTTAACTCCATATATCCATCTCATTGATATTTCATACAGGGTGTTTTAAACTTAGCCGTCAACATGCACAATTTAAATCATTTATAAGTTGCTTACTTTAAACAGAACACCCTGTATTTTATTACATTTTCCGCTGTATTTTTTAAGCCAATTCGTTTGGTATCAGTATTCCCTATACCTAAATCCAACCACGTTGGAGATATTTCATTATCTTAGTTAAAACATAACAACACTTAATTATTTCAACATTAGTGAAGGGTAAGCCATGATTTCCATTATTTAAGGTGATATTTTGTTATTTTTCATCAGTTATTAATTGTGAAAAGTAACCAATAGCCTGAAAGTATTATTAATTGTGGATATCATTAAAAACGTTGACTAGGTAGTTTGTATTAATTTAATTAGATAACTTACAAACAAAAATAACTAAATGTAATATTAAACAAATGAAGTTTTATAATAAGTGTTCAAAATTAGCACCATCTACTTCTAAACATTTATGAATCCTATTCATTAAGTTATGTCTTGTAATTCTGGGAATATGATCGGGTGTTAGAGAATTAAAAGCAAGTAAGACTCTCTGCATCATAGCTTCCTTTGTCGTAACAGGTTTGGAAAATACCTGATTTTTAAAGTAACCCCAAATACCAAAATCTAGAGGAGCCAAATCAGGAGAGCGAGCTGGCCAACGAAACGGACCCTGATTGGCAATCCATCTATCATCAAACATGTCGTAAAGATGCTGAGCAACAGGCCCAAAGTTATGAGGAGGTGCTCCATCTTTCTGATACCAAGCTGAAGCCGCCTCTCCATTTCTTAAAGTATGTAACGCCGGTCGTATGGCTTCTTCTAAAATGTGGCAATATCTTGTACCATTTAAATTTTCATCATAAAATTGTAATGCTAAAATTTTCTCGTCTTTTATTGCACAAAAAACATTAAAACTCCAACTATCTTGGAAATAACGTTCTTTACTAACATGTGGATTTTCATTAGACCAAACTGGGAATTATGTCGACTAATTAATCCATTTTTCCTAAACTTTGCTTCATCACACCATATAACTTTAATTATGAAGTTTTCATCCTCTTGGGTCTTCATTAAAAACCATTCACAGAATTCTTCCCTTTGAGGAAGATCACCTAATTGTATGTGTTGCACAAAATGATATGAAAATAGTTTCCATTTGTGTTTTTTAAAATGCGATGAATTGTTCTCGTCGACAAAGTAAGATCTCTCTCACAATATCTAATGGAGGCATTGGAGAGGCCGTAAAATAACCCAAAACATTAATTTCGTTTATGTCACTGTCCACTAGTGGTTTAATTATTTTTATTAATTTTTGTCTTAAATTGACCAAACTGATGGCAGAGTTTTTAAGCAATCTTCTTACAATATAACCAGTTGCGTTTGGTCGATTTGGATATCTTTCTGCAAAAACACGGCAAGTCCGTTCAACAATTCTATTACACTCGCCGTAAATAATAATAAGATTTAAAAAATCATCATTAGTAAATCCTACATTTGCCATTATTTACTATGAAATACAAACTGGTAAAGAAAACTGTCAAAACAACATATAAAATTAACGTTCTAACTATAAAATCTTTGACAGTCATGGCCTACCCTTTACTAATGTTGAAATTAATAAGTGTTGTTATGTTTTAACCAAGATAATGAAATATCTCAAAAGTGGTTGGATTTAGGTATAGGGAATACTGATACCAAACGAATTGGCTTAAAAAAATACAGCGGAAAATGTAATAAAATACAGGGTGTTCTATTTAAAGTAAGCAACTTATAAATGATTTAAATTGTGCATGTTGGCGGCTAAGTTTAAAACACCCTGTATGAAATATCAATGAGATGGATATATGGAGTTAACGGGCAAGCGCTTATTGTTTATTGGTTACAATTTCACGTCACTAGCTTCGTTATTAATGGAGATATCGTTATTCAATGTGGACTAGGATTTTTTCAAAATTTAAAAAAAAATCAAAATACCTCGAAAATACTTAGGACATTGTGGATAAATTTTATGTAGAATTCGAAAATAAAATTAAAAATATTAGGTTCCATTTAAAATAACAAAGTTGACGTCTACTTCCGGTATAACCGGAATTGCCACATTCAGGACAATATTATATTTGAACTCAGCGTCATCCAAAACCTATACTTAGTAATTTCAGATTTTTAACATAACTTTATCCGCCATTGCTTTTAATCAAAACTCTTCGCGCCACACCTTATATACAGGGTTATTACAAATGATGTTCCCGATTTCAATTATAAATATTACTGGATTAATCTGTTTTAAGACCATTTCACTTGGTAACACTGGAAAGAAAAACTCATAAAGTTTCGTTTACATTGGTTTAGGTACGTATCTGCTGTTTGTTAAAGTCAATTGTTGTCAATTGCGTAATGGCAGAGTTTGAAGACAGGAAAGCATTTTGTGTGTTCGATTACCACATCAATAAATCAGTTATTAGTGTGCAACGACACTTTAGAACCAAATTTAATGAAGATCCTCCTAGTAATCACTATTCGAAAGTGGTAGAGCAGGTAAAGTAAAGTTTTACGCGTAGTCGACAGAAATCTAGTGTTAAATGCAGCAGAGAACTTGGTATACCACAGCCAACAGTGTAAATATCAACCCTTACAAAATTCAGCTTGTTCAAGCGTTAAAACCAAACAACAAAAGTTCTAAGACTTTCATTTCATGAGAACGTGCAGGCCTTGATGGAAAATGGAAACTTTGTAAAATGGTTAGTCTTTAGTGGTGAAGCCACATTCCACTTGTGTGGTAAAGTGAACAGACATAATGTCAGAATATGGGACTCGGAGAACCCACACACCTAAATCGAGCACATGCGCGATTCTTTGAAAGTTAATGTGTTTTGTGCTATCACGTACAACAAAGTGTACGGGCCTTTTTTATTTGTTGGACAAACAATAAATGGAATAATTTTCTTGCACATGATGACGGAATGGCTTCTACCGCAATTAGAACAAGAATCCCCAAATTTCATTCTACAATTAGACGGCGCACGTCCACATTACTACTTCGATGTTAGGACTGAACTTCGAAACCGGTGGCCTGACAGATGGATCGGTCGTGCTGATCCAAATGATGGTGCACTCTTGAACTGGCCTCCAAGATCTCCGGACATCGCCCTCTGTGATTTGTTCTTGTGGGGATACATCAAAGATAAAGTGTATACATCACCGTTACCAGAAAGCATACCTGAGACAACAACGGATTACCAGAGCCAACGAAACAATCGACCAAGACAGTCTTAACAAAGTATGGCAAGAGTTTGAATACAGCCTTGACATCTGTTGTATCATAAGGAGTTCCCATATCGAACATTTTTTAATTCTTCACACCTGGGATGAAACTTTTTGAGTTTTTCTTTAAATGTAACCATTTTATTTTTTATATGGTAAATAAAACCAGATTTATGTACACTTGAAATCATGAACATCATTTGTAATAACCCTGTATATATATATATATATATATATATATATATATATATATATATATATATATATATATATATATATATAACGTTATTTTCATACTACCAGGACAGATAAATGAACCTATAAAAACACTTCACGATAGACAGACAAGTTAGATTTCATTTTAACAGTTAGTTAGTGACTTCCATTATAATTGTTTCTTAATATCTAATAAAATATTATACGATATTTAAAAAAACTTATTAAATAATTAAAAATATATTTGGCGTTGCGAACAGGATGTGTTAAACGGTATTCTCCGGTGTATTTCAATACTTTACTGACCACCCGAATCGTCCGTAAGTTCCTGTAGGAAAAACTCATTTGAATCAAGCCAGGCGCACTTCTTCTTCAGAAGGACTTCACCTGGGCAGATAACCAGAGAAATCTACAGATGTACTATCCATTGGACAACCCGTTGGCATCAAGGCAATTTTATTAACAACTATTATTTCCTTTTATTTTCCTAATTTTTATAAATAATATACATGAGTTATTCGCGAGATAGATCACCAATAGAATTACCTAGTTTAATTAATTCAAGAAATACTGTTTCAAAATATAAAACAATGAATTTTTCTGAGATAAGTAATGCTAAAGAAATAGTTCCTCAGTATGAAGGAGGTGGTAAAAATTTATCATACTTCTTTCAACAGGCCGACAAGTTTGTATATCTTTATAGAAATCAAGAAATAGATCAAGAAGATAGTACGTTCAATAAATTATTATTTGAGATTTGCTGATCTAAATTAGTAGGAGCGGCTAGAGATACATTAGTCATATCAAATTGTACAACTTGGACACAAGTAATAACGGCATTAATGAATTGTTTTGGTGATAGTAGAAATGAAAATTTATTAGAAAACGATTTACTTAAGTGCTATCAATTACAAAATGAAACATATTATCAATATTATGAACGAATTAGATTTAATAAAATTAATAATAATTTTTAATTTTGAATTAGATTTAAGTTGCAACAATTATTAGAACACATAAATATTTGAGAAAATAACGAAGAACTAAAAAGGTACAAAACTAGTACATTTAATAATAAGGCTTTAGACACATATATTGCAGGATTACTTGAACCATATCATTCATTTATTATGTATAAAACAGTAAATTCATTAAACGATTGCCTATTAAAATTAAGAGATTATGGTAATTATAACCAACAAACCGACTTTATAAATTTTATGCGACAACGAACACCAAATAAGCAATTTCACAAATATCAATTTTAACAAAGGAATTCAATACCCAATAATACTTATTCGAAATTCTCAAATCCTTCATTTAATTTTAATCAAATATCTAATTTTAATTCACCACATCCAGTGTCTATAAATAATGATAATTATAAACCACCCAAAGAATTTCCTCGTGGACCAATTAATATCACAAGGCCAGTACCTAATACAAGATACCCGTCTAATACAGAAGTATTTGGAAAGAGGTTACAGGCCAAACCAACCCCTATATCAATTACAACTTCAAACACAAATAGAAATTATAATAATAATTTTCGGAATAATAATTATCAAAACAATAATAATACTAGAAATCATTTTCAACCAACTGGACCAAGAAACTTTAATTCTGAAGAATTATTAAGTATAGAAGAAAGTCATGAAAATTTCGAATCAAATCAACAAAGTTTTGAGTCTGATGAAGATTTTCAGGGATCATCAGAAAATTTTCGTACAGAAATCTCGGAACCACAGACCTTGACGTAAATTCATTAAAGGGGTTCGGAAGGTGAATTTTTTAAGAAACTCAAAAAATTAGTGGCGAGCTTACGAGCCAATGGTAGTTTTCGGACTACGTTTCAACGGCAAAGAATTGGAAGAACACAAGAAAATATTATCCGTGTACTGGACTGTATTGAAGGAAATCCTCATGTTAGCATAAGAGCATTATCCACTGAGTTAGGCATATCGCGGACAACGGTTCAAATTATTTTGAAGGACCATAGGTAAGCTCTAATGGCCATCAAAATATATAGGTATTCGTTTAAACTTTTTTTAATTACTTTAAGAATGCACCCATATCATGTCGTTTTGCATCAGGCCTTGAAAGAGGAATATTTTGATCGAAGGTTAGACTATTGCTATTGGATTTTCGGCATGATACGCGAAAATGGAGAATTTTTATTTCAAATTCTTTGGACCGATGAAGCCACCTTCAGTAGTGATAGGAGAGTCAATCTGCACAATATACATTATTGGTCTGCAGAAGATCCCCATTGGTTGCTTGAAGTTCAGCGCTAAGGACGTTGGAGTTTAAATGTATGGTGTGGCATACTCGGAGGCAGAATTATTGGGCTATATTTTTTCGAGCAACTCCTAAATGGCAATGTATTTCTTGACTCTTTGGCCAATCAATTACCGTTGTTGTTGGAAGATGTGCCTCTGGAAACAAGGTAAAAATTGTTTTTGCAGTTGGGTGGTTGCCTAGCACATTTTACTATTAATGTGCGACAGCATATTAATGCAGTATTTCAACAGCGGTGGATTGGAAGGGGAAGTCTGTTTCCATGGCCTCCGCGATCGCCAGACTTAACTTGCCTCAATTTTTATTTATGGGGGCGCTTAAAGGACATCGTGTTTCGGACTCAACCTACCACTAGAGAAGATATAAAAACCGGATTCGTAACGCAATACGTAACATACCGAGAGCCGAAATTGAAGCTGCAGTTTTGTCTAGTCACGAGAGGCTTTAGCAATGCATAGAGCGTGATGGTCAGCATTTCGAGCATAAACGGGGGCATTAAAAACCTTCCTCCTTTATATCAGTCCTTTTTAGGGCCACAACTTACATAATAGAAACAATTCCAGAAAAATATAGTTAAAAAAATAAAATTAAGGGATTTTCGTATAACGTTTTTTTTTTGGCCGATATTTTAGGTTAGGAACAAGATATCGAGATGCGGTTTTCGCAAGCATCATTTAGCTACTTGTTCATGAAAAAAGTCATACCAGCGCATTTAATTTTTTTGTGAAAATTAACCGTTTCTGTCGGAATGTCGAACAAAGCCCTCTAGCGACGACATGTGAAACTAACCAAACTTCAATTATTTTCACGTTTGTAGCCCAAGAAAAGCTCTTTTCAAAGCGCCCAAGTTCGTTAAAATCGGATTAGCTGTTTCGAAGATACGGGGGGTGATTTAAGGAAACCTTTGAATACCCCCCACCACTTTATTTTCATAGATACGTCAAAAAGTGCCAAACAAAAAAAAGTTCAGATTATCGTCGACTTTAAAGATCAGTTATTTTTTTATTAGGTTAATATAGCAGAATTCACTGAAACATCACTTCCTTAGATTCAAGATTGCAGTTACGCTCCCTAGCGGCCATTTCAGATTCTTGAAAATATTTTACAGGTTTTTGTATTGGCCGTTTTAGTAATAAATTTATTTTCCGCTAGTCTCTACGATGGATAGTTTCCCAGATACAGTACCTCGCATTCTTAGTTGGCCATCGTGTACAGTAGAGAGCTTTTTCGTTAGTAAAAGTTTTGGTTGGCTGCCTTGAGTGTTTTCTATGACAACTGAAATTGTTTCTGCTGTGTTATTGTTGCTTTCTGTTTACTTCTTGAATCAAGTGCAATTTATGTGTTGTGAGTGCACTATTGTGATTATAGTAAAAGTTTTATTCAGTTATTTGATAAAAAATGATGAGATCTAAAAGAATTTTCAAGCGTAGGAAAAATGTTGGAGTTCCTAAACCTCAACCTGGGAATAGGCCAGTGAATAGACTGTAGTCCTAGGCCTATCCAAACAAGATGACTTGCCTAATGTAATCTCTTCAAAGAAGAAGGTAGGTGATGTAAATCTAACTTACAGTGAGTTTGATGCTAATAATATGTATGACCTAGTGGACATTGACACCTTTCTGATAAAACTGTGGGAAATGTGTGCCTGTAAGTTTTGTGGGGCGGATTGGATTTCAGTGCTAATAGGTTATGTGGGTTAGCGATAAACTGAAAGTTGCATTGTACACAGTGTGATTCATAAGTGGTGTATTCTAATTCTGAAAGAACAAAGGATACACAATTGTGTGACATAAACACTAGGCTAGTGTGCGATTTACGCACTATAGGTAAAGGACAAACGTCGGCTAAAACTCTGTGTGCTGTTCTCAACCTTCCAAATCCAAAAAAATTATATCGTGCAAAATTTGCACGATGTAATGAAGTTATAGATAAAATAACAAAGAAAGTTTGCAAAGATGTAGTGAAGGAAGCTATTGAGATAGCGGTTCAGGAAAATGATGGAAGCAGATAGTTGACTGTGGCAGTGGATGGCACTTGGCAGAAGAGAGAGCACACATCTAATAATGGTGGTGTGACTATAACAAGTGTTGACACGGGGTGTGTACTTGATGTAAAAGTTATAAGTAAGTTCTGCACCTGCAGTAAAAAGTTACAAGGCATCCACGAAGAAAAGTGCAAAGCGAATTTCATAGATACTAGTGGCGCAATGGAAGTGCACGGTGCAAAAGAAATTTTTCATAGGTCCGAGACTGAGTATGGCGTGAAGTACAAGTATTATCTATAAGACGGTGATTGCAGTGTTTTTTCCTCAGTTGTTGAAAGTTGTTGAAAACTCATAAAGTTTCGTTTACATTGGATTAGGTACGTATCTGCTATTTCTTAAAGTCAATTGTTGTCAATTGTGTAATGGCTGAGTTTGAAGACAGGAAAGCATTTTGTGTTGGATTACCGCATCAATAAATCAGTTATTAGTGTGCAACGACACTTTAGAACCAAATTTGATTAAGATCCCCCTAGCAATCACTATTCGAAAGTGGTAGAGCAGGTAAGGTAAAGTTTTACGCATAGTCGACAGAAATCTACTGTTAAATGCAGCAGAAAGCTTGGTATACCACAGCCAACAGTGTAAATATTAAGCCTTACAAAATTCAGCTTGTTCAAGCATTTAAAACCAAACAAAAAAAGTTCTAAGACTTTCATTTCGTGAGAACATGCAGGCCTTGATGGAAAATGGAAACTTTGTAAAATGGTTAGTCTTTAGTGGTAAAGCCACATTCCACTTGTGTGGTAAAGTGAACAGACATAATGTCAGAATATGGGGCTCGGAGAACCCACACACCTATATCGAGCACATGTGCGATTCTTTGAAAGTTAATGTATTTTGTGCTATCAGGTACAACAAAGTGTACGGGCCTTTTTTCTTTCTTGGACAAACAATAAATGTAATAATTTTCTTGTACATGATGACGGAATGGCTTCTACTGCAATTAGAACAAGAATGCCCAAATTTCATTCTGCAATTAGACGGCGCACATCCACATTACTATTTCGATGTTAGGACTGAACTTCGAAATCGGTGGCCTGACAGATGGATCGGTCGTGCTGGTCCAAATGATGGTGCACTCTTGAACTGGCCTCCAAGATCTCCGGACATCACCCTCTGTGACTTGTTCTTGTGGGGATACATCAAAGATAGATACCGTTACCAGAAAGAGTAACTGAGACAACAACGGATTACCGGAGCCAACGAAACAATCGACTAAGACACTCTTAACAAAGTATGGTAAGAGTTTGAATACAGCCTTGATATCTCTTGTATCATAAGAGGTTCCCATATCGAACATTTTTTAATTCTTGACACCTGGTATGAAACTTTTTGAGTTTTTCTTGAAATGTAACCATTTTATTTTTTTACATGATAAAGAAAACCAGATTTATGTACACTTGAAATCATGAACATCATTTGTAATAACCCTGTATTATCCCCGAAAATACAACGCCTGTATGGATCCACTTTAAAGTTGTCACCCTGTGGATAAATTTTAATAATAGATAGTTTGTTTCGTTCTATTTTTTTAATTTCGAGTTTAAAAAAGTGTAAATTTTGGCGAGCTTTAATTGATCACATTTCTTTTTTGGTTTGGAGGCATTCATAAATGGAATTTTTATTTGTAAAATTACGCTTTATTTGCAAGTGCCACGAGTGTTATTCTCGTTATCTTATATATCTTATCTTTGTAGACTTTGCTACATTGTGTAAAATAATGATATATTAATGACCCACATTCTTTAATGTACTTATTTAGAAAGTAGTTCATTATAAGGTAATTTTGTTTATAAGAATAATTTATATAATTATATTTTTAATTAGGTTTTAATATTTTTTTATAAATTGAAGGAATATAACATATTTAGTTGTTAGTTACAAACACGCGAAATAAACTTTTGAATACCGCTGCCAAAGGATTACAACAGACAATTTAGTCTTTAAAGAGACGCCTAAAACAAATATTACTATCTCCTTCCAACACACCTGATACAAATAAAGATGTTTTAAACGTAGTGTTCGTCTTAGTTCAGCACCTGCAGCGACGATAATGTAGTATTCCATTGTCCCTATTTCCAAATATTGTGTGTTAGAACGAAATAGATACAAACTACGAGTGTGCACGCCAAATAAAGAGCTAAGCCGAAATTCGCAATCATACATGTTTTGTAGTTTGTATACTGTTTTTATTACAATATTCGCAAAAATACCCTATCTCACCATTCTGACAAACCTAACCTTCACCTAAATATACAAATATACAAATTATCCGTTCCTTGATTTTCTTATATTGACTTACGAAGCATTAGAAGTTTCAATGAAACCTCGACGAGATAAATTTTTTTCAAACAATTACGCTTTGTTACGGTTAAAATTTTGCGACTAATCTTGAATTACCTTGTAAATTAATTAATTTATTTTTATTTTCAAAGTGCATTGTGTTTTCCACAATCGCGAATAGATTACAAAATGGTGTTTCCTTATAATACGTTATAAAAGGTACTGACTATAGAAAGTCATTGATAATAATATAATTTAAGATCAAAGGAGAAATAGTAACTATAGTTGGAGCAGCCTTAGGTTTTTAACCACATTTTTCAAAATATATTTTATTCTATGTTGCTACCTGCATTACGAAAGGCATATTTATATCTAACACGGGGGACTACAATGTACAAAGTGATACCAGTAGAACCCCTGTTTAAATAAAAAAAATGATGTATGTATCCGTATACGTAGACAAAATTATGAGAGTTGGGATATTTGTCAATTTTTGTATAAATCGTGAGCATACGCACACGCACCTCACAGGTTTTAGAATTTAATTTTTTTAAACTGCTTTTTTATATATTTATTGGTGACTATTTCTGCTACGCTGGTCCCTTTAAAAATTCCTGAAGAAATTTGACGTATAATCTTAAAGTTGTGTATTGTTTCTAGTAACTGATGGAGCGTGGAATGCAATGCAGAAAGGCACACTCTGATATCTTAAAACATTACACAGACGGAAAAATGGCCATTGATGCTCAATTTCGCTTTTATTTAATTAATTTATTTCAAATTCGTTATCTGCGTTTTGATTATCTCCCCCTACCAAGTATGATGCAATTCACAAAGTTCTTCCTGCAGCAACAATATAATGATCGTGGATTTTAGAGCAAAATATTATGCACATGCGACGTATCGTTTACCAGTAGCTACTGTTTCAATAGAAGGAATAGTAGAGTTTATGGGAATGATAAAATCCCTTAGTCATGGAAACATCATTTTCTTAATAAAGTTTATATCAATATTTAATAAGAAATTCTTTCAGCTCTTATCTTAAAATGTAACGTTAATTTTTTTTTCGCTGCCAAGGTAACCGTTAATTAGCATTAACTGGTATATACTGGTATATACTTCTCAATCATGGATCGCATAAACTGAGATTGATTAAATAAACCGGATAATAAAACTTACAAACGTTTCATATTCAGTAACATACATACTTAAAAAAAATAAATTTGTGCTAAACTTTGATAACGCTTACGTATAAATGAAAATAAGCAGCTGACCTGTGAACGCTTACGTAATAACCGTAATTTCAAGTATTTAAAGTGAATTTGTTTTTAGGATTACACAGACCTCAAAGATTTTAAAGATTATGCCGTTGAATATAAATACCCTTTTTTTCAAATTACTCATTAATTAAAACTACGGCTAACGCCCCTGGAAATTAATATCTTTTGTATTATAACACACATCTTGAAGCGGGACATGACAAACATATGCTTTATGTATACAATTTTACAATTTACATAACTTTTAATAACAATTTTCATTAACAAATTAACAAGAACAAAAACGATTACAGTTGTGCAAAAAGAGATCCACCTATCTCCACACATAATGCCACACGCCTTCGCAGCTCTCTTTTACATTCGATAATTGCGAAATTGTCACGAATGTTGGTAAATGCATCAAAAATTCGTTCATTCAATTCTTCCTCAGATCTCCACAGATAAAAGTCTAAAGATATGAAATCTGGTGATCTGGGCGGCCATTGTACAGGTCCGTTTCTACGAATCCATCGGCTTGGAAGTTTTGTTTTATGATAATTTTAAGACTTAAAACAGATGTTCAGAGTTTTCTCTTTACTTACTTTTACATTTGTCTTCAACCGCCCATATCTCCTTAGGGATTAGGAATTGGGAAAAATTGCACATAATCATTTTTGCTTAAAAGTGTTCAAAGATACGTGCACAAATTCTTCGTAGTTCCCCCGCGGACACCCTATAGAAACAAGATCATAGGTTAACTGGAATATAGATAAAATTTGCGCTGTCAGAAATATGTGACTCCCGCAGTAAAAACTATTGGTTAGTATTACATTGATTTTGCCCAAGTTACAAACAAAATAAGTTTCATTAAGAACTTTCAATAGTCAGTAATCTAATTACATTTGTAAGCAACTTCTATAACGTATTACCTATTATACAACTCCGCCAAATAGTGCAAATAAAATTTATTCTTTAATATACCCGCGATTGTGGAAAACATAGTTCCCTTTAAAAATGGAAATAAAACGCTAATGAATGAGAAATAGGCATTAGATTTCCATATTTTCAAATTCCAAGTTTACAGAAAATTGTTAGGCGATAAATCAATTTACAATGTAATTCAAGATAAACCGGCTACATTCGCTTCGATCCACGCAAGATATTACTTATAATACCTTTTAACTATTTTAGCGGTAGCAAAACTTAGTTGTTTGAGAAAAGTTAATGTCGTCGAGGTTCAATGGAAATATGTGATGCTTCTATAAAAATAACATGCTTCGTAAGACAATAAAAGAGAATCAAGAAACAGTCACTATAACATTTAGTGTATTTGAGTGAAGTTTAGGTTTTTCAGAATGGTATGATACGCCATTACTGCGAAAATGATAAAAAGAAAAGTATACGAACTACAAAACTGATACCAAAGGTTTGATTATTCCTCATGTTTATAACGAAACTGACTAAAGCACATCTTATGTCCAATTCTAAATCTTCTTCTTCGTATCTCTTTTTATTCTCTATAAACTCAAACGTATTTCCCACTATACGGAAAACTGCACAAAAAGGAATCCAAGGCAGAAATTACATACTATAAACCTGTTTCCTTATTTTCTACTTTTTTTAAAGCATTCGAAACTCTGATATACAATCATTTTATGTTTTGGGTTGCTAACAAAATTTCTCCAGCTCAACACGGGTTGTATCCTGGTCGGTCCACTATCACTAACCTATTTTGTGTCACCCAGTTTCTTGCTGAACGGCTAGATAATAAACAGCAGGTGGATATTGTATATATAGACCTATGTAAGGCATTTAATACTATTAGTCACGGTGTACTTTTGAACAAACTCGAAAATTTTGGTTTTGCTAACAGTTTAGTCAAACTTTTTAATTCATACATCAATAATCGCAGTTGAACAGTTTACTACAATGGTTATAACTCAGCTCCATATATTCAAAGCTCAGGTGTGCCGCAGGGTTCTATTTTGGGTCCATTGTTTTTTAATACATACATATATATATATATATATATATATATATATATATATATAATAAGCTTGTGAATAAGCTTGTACTCTTTATAGTGGGCAAATTGAGATAAGTTAGAGTATATTTACACTGCATTTTTTTAAGCAATATATTACACGAGTGAAATAAATTGATTTTGATTTAATGAAACAGGCTTAGTGGAGTTTGCACAAGTTTGTTTAATCATAAAAAGCATTGGGCTATGTAAGGAGCATGTGGGGAAGGTCAGAAGGAGTTATATTTGTAAGTACGATTAAGTTTGTGGAACATATTTCAGTAAATTCACAGTTTATTTAAAGTATTTTGGCATTTTAGAAACCTTACATATGTTTATCACACGGATTAGTTTTATAATTATATCTAGAACATGCATCGAGTTAGATACAAAGCAGGAAAGATTAAAATTTTAATAAAGGGTTATAGTGCGGACACGGTTTAGTTTTCACTCACAGACATAGTGTACAACAAGTGCAGGAGAAACGGTAGTGCGTTTTAAACATTAAAGACAATATAAACAACAATTTTACATTTGGATATTTTACATATAAATACTTTTTGTGTAAAAATTCTGCAGAAGTGTGTTTAACAATATGGATTGTTGAGTTGACAAAGTTTTAGACAATACAATAAAAGTGAACAGTGTTGATGTTGAAGACAGTTTTAACAACATCTTAGAGTAACATTTTAAGTAATTTGGACGTTGGATACGCAAATTATGAGTATATTTGTATAAAGTTAGGTTAAGTTTTAATTTTAAGGTTTTTGCAAATTTATAGTTTTTATAGGATGATAAAATAAATTATTAGAGTAATTAATAGGAGGTTTCCCTCGTTTTCACGTAGAAATTTACATTGTACAAGCTACATAAACATAAAATTATAAAAATGGGGTTAATTACATAAATTTCCAATTTGAAAAAAAATTTTCTGTTAAAATTAAGATATGCGAGTTTAAATAAATGTATTCTAATACAGTTTTTCGTGTAGATTACGAGTATGTATTTAGATTAGGTGTAGAATTTAGAGTTTCTTAGATATAAGTAAATATAAATTAGAATATGTCAAATCGTACAATTTTGAAGCAATATATGGCTCTTGAGGTATCATTTTGTGCGAAATTCTGCACAGATTCCAATTCTGTTATCAAAATGTAAATCCGAATTATTTTAAGAAAGTTATGGCATAATTTGTATTTTAGATAAGTTTTCAAATTTGTTTAAACCAATCAGAGGCTTGGTTACTTTGTTTGTATGGTACAGAAAAAAGTTTTTGTAGCTAATAGAATAGTATAAAAAAAATTGATCCTGATTTCTCTCTCTCTTCCAATTTTTAATTTTTCTGACTAAAAGTCAAGGTGTTGATAGTGTTTTGTGTTAACATGTAAGGTTTATGTTACGTTATTATCGGAAATTTTGTAACGCGGTTAGTGAACAGTCGAGACATCAGAAAGGATTGTTTTTAACCTACGATCAAATATAAAGTTAGGTTACCGATATAATTTTCAATTATAATAAATTTTGTTTCGATTCATTTTACGTGTTCAAATTTCGGTTGATGTGTTTTTGTTTTTGTTTATTTTTTTGTCGTTAATAAAATTATTCAGTTCTATGAATCGATGTTTATTTTTCTGAAGCGACGTATAATAATTAATAAACGATATTCCATAACGAGATCTAAAACAAAAGTGAAATTGAATTAAAGTTATACGAATCTAAAAGAAAATTCTAATCGTAGATTTTATAAACATTTAAACCAATAGTTAAATAAAATATAATTTAAAACACAGTGCTTAGTTGAAGCTATTTAAGCAATTATATGTAATTTCACATTTACCACAAAGAAAAGTCGTCCTTCAACAAAGCGTACTTGGTTGAAGAATGGAAATATATGCAGCACCACTTTGAACAACGGCCTAATAACGTCGGCCACATATGGGAAGAAGGCTACCCAAGATTAATATGGAACCAGTCAAATGAAAACATCTTTTGGGACTATACAGATACACATGTGAGTGATTTTTATTTATCATAACCCATAAATTGTTTTCATTATTTGTGTAATTTCCTGCATTTGTGTTGATTATTTATATGTGTATATGTTTGTGCAATACGGTATAAACATCTATAAAGTAATTGAACCTTTATTATTTTGTCAACATTTCAATTTTAATAACAAAATAATTAAACTCACAAATTTAAGATTTTTCTATTTGACATTTTTGACAGGCTGCTATTTAATCCAGTTAAGACGCTACGCATGCGTTATTGTGCAGGTTTAACTAAGGTCTGTTTTACATACCATCCATTTATTATAATTTGGAATTTATTTAATAAAGAACATTTCATGATTTCACCTTTACCTTTAAATGCAATTAAATTCATATCAAAGATTAAATTATGATTATTTCATTTGCCAACAAATAAGCGTAAAAGCTAATTGAACCCTATCCCCGATTATGAGATGTTGAGCTAGTTCGGTGCATAAAAATTATTTATCATATCAATGTTTATTTTATTTACTCAACAAATTATAAATTGAATATAAATATATATATATATATATATATATATATATATATATATATATATGTATATATAATTTATATTAATAACTTGATTGACAACATTAAAGGAAGTTGTTTAAAGTAATTAATTATTATCATGATGCATTAATTCTACAAGGGCTCTGTAGAGCATTGTCACCTGGTGTAGTTCGAATAATTTGACAGTCAATGAATCTAAATGCTCGGTAGTTTCGTTCTCGCGTAAACTTAACGACGTTATATTTCATTATAAAGTAGATGACTTTGTCTTGGGTAGACCCGATACTGTATGTGATCTCGGTGTAGTTTTCGATAAGAAATTGTCATTTTTCGCTCATGTAAATAAAGTTACAAACTTGGCATACAATAGCCTAGGTTACATAATTCTAAATACTAAGAATTTTGCTATACAATCTATTATTATTCTGTACAACTCTTATGTTCGTGCGAAACTGGAATATGGAGCAGTGGTATGGTGCCCTTTCTACGCTGTGTACATTAGTGACCTCCAGAAGGTTCAAGACGTTTATTAAAGTATTTGTTTTTCCGAAAATATAATCACTATCCACCTCGAAACTTTTCTCATGAATGTTTATTGAATGAATATAGGTTTGTATCCTTAGAGGTTAGAAGAAAGATGCACACTGCAATATTTTTATACAAAGTCATATAGCCTTTAATCGACTGCACAGAGATTCTCAACATAATCCAATCTAGAGTTCCAAGATTTAATTCTCGTTCAAGTAATGTGTTCCACCTACCTGCCACTCGAACTAACGTCCTTTTATATTCCCCTTTGTACAGAATGATCTCGGCTTACTCTTCAATCGAAGCTAATCTGGATATTTTTAACTGCGCTATCAAGCAGATCACATTGTCTGTAGTAACTCGTAATTTACCCATTCATAACATACTTTAAACTAATCTTTTGGTATGTAGATAAGCATTTAATCTTAGACTGTATATTGTAAACTTGATACATCTTGTTCTCCTGCTAAGTAATTGGGAGCAGTATTGCTGTTAAGGAGAGTATTCTAATAATAATAATAATAATAATAATAATAATAATAGTGGAGCATAGGGTGACGTTTCTTTGGCGTTGAGGTTGATGATAGGGCCGCCAGTCGTATGCTATTGTAGATTAATTACCACGGTGTAATCAACATGCATACTTTTTTGTTTTAGAACCACCCATGATTATTTCAGATAATATCCTGCGAATAGAAAACTAGCTATGAGAGTTGTTGACTTAACTATACCTCTATCAGCCAAGGATAACGAAAGCAACGTTAATAATACATTTCCACTATGTGCTTTTGTATGATACTGAGGATATTACTTATGAAAAGCATATGAAAATAAAAATTTAAAATAGACTATGACTAAAAAATGATGTACGGATGTTCTAATATTCTAAATAAAATTATATCTGAATAAATTAACACATTGGAACTAATCATTTTCAGAAAATAAGCGTCAACAAACTTATGACCTGCTTTTCTATTATGTGAGATTGTGTCTGTGTGTGTGTGTGTGTGTGTGTGTGTGTGTGTTTGTTGTGTTGTGTTTGTGTTGTGTGAATGTGTCGGATGTGCATGTGCTTGCGTTACGTGTGCTGTACTGTGTGTGTGTGTCGTGTGCGTGTGTTCGTGTGTTCGTGTGCGTGTGTCGTGTGTGCGTGTGTGCGTGTGTCGTGTGTCGTGTGTGCGTGTGTGCGTGTGCGTGTGTCGTGTGCGTGTGGCGTGTGTCGTGTGTCGTGTGTGCGTGTGCGTGTGCGTGTGTGTGTCGTGTGTGTGCGTGTGCCTGTGTGCGTGTGTGCGTGTGTGCGTGTGTGCGTGTGTGCGCGTGTGAGTGTGTGCGTATGCGTGTGCGTGTGCGTGTGTATGTGTGCGTGTATGTGCGTGTGTGTGCGTGTGTGTGCGTGTGTGTGTGTGTGTGTGTGTGCGTGTGTGTCTCTGTGCGTATGTGCTTGTGATGGTGTGTGCGCGTGCGCATGGTAGTGTATGTGTGTGTGTGTGCCTGTGTGCGTGCGTGGATGCGTGTGTGCGTTTGTGTGTGTGTGTGTGTGTGTGTGTGTGTGTTGTGTGTGCGTGTTAGCGCATGTTCGTGCGTGCGCGCGTGTGTGTGTCTGTGTAGGGATGTAGTGGCTCCTTATTCGAGTATATATAGACTTTGAGTCATCCATGTATACGTTTTGGTACCATTCCGTAGTGCCGAGTACGTCGACACTCGCATTTGTTATCTAGGAAATTTTCGCTGCCTATAGAGCAAGTTTGGCGATGACGCTACTTCGATCATATTTGTTAAAAGATCGGAAAAGTGTTCACGCTATATGTCCATGAGGACGCATGAATGGTTGTGGTTTTACATTTGATACATAATGACACAATTCACTCATTTAGAACATTGTGCGCCAACTGGTTAGGTTTTTTAAGGATTAATGGGACTTGAAGGTATATAGATTGGTATTTTCGGTTTAAATGCTATTTCTGCATTTCAGGAAAAATTTTCTGTAAGAGACTGAATTACACGTAGTTAGCAATCCTCACATACTTTTAGTAATTGCGTTTACTAGATGCTTCTTTACAAAAATGAATTAATATAATGTGTAATTAGACAGTAAAACTTTTATAATTTATAAATTTAGTTTTCATTTTTATTTCCATAACGAACTCAATAGGTAGAAAAGGTTAAAAGAATATTTTAAGTGATTAACCTATCTCTCGTCTATTATATTTAAAATTATAATTATAATAAATGTAAAAGGAATACGTACATCTTTACATTGGTATGAAATTATACTGGTTTTATATTCCGTGGAATTAGTTAAAGCTTTGCGTGATTAGAGTAGTTAATGATCTTAAACAAAAACTGGCTTTATATGTAGTATTAATGGATTACAAACATTGTGAATTATTTTATTACATGATTGCCCTCGTAAAATGCAATTTAAACAATTGCAGTTTAGGATAGTACAGTAGTAGTAATTAAAACATTTTTGTTAGATAAGGTTCAGGTATTTATACTCAGTGACATGGAAATTGCAACATCAAGAAGTGGTGTTAGCAGAAACGTTTAACTACTAAAAGGCAGCAATTGATCAAAATTTCAAAGGAAAAGAACAAAATATAAACATAATTTTTATTAATAATGGGTTGGTTCCCCCAGTTGGTTATACACTCCTCCACTCGCCGTGGCATCAATTCTAGCAGATGGTCTACGTCCTCTTGAGGTATTGTGTCCCAAGTACCCTGTAATCTGTGCTGAAGAGCTTGCAGCGTCTGCAGAGGATGCTGCAAGATTTTCAGTCTTTCCCCAGGGAAAGAGATCTGGGCGGAAATGGCAAAAGATTAACATTATACTCTGCAAATCGGTCCAAAGAACATCTTTTAATATGAGGACGGCTGCACTATCCTGCTGCAAAGTGGGTCTTCCAACTGCTGAACAAATGGAAGAATATAGGGTTCTACCACCTCATACACATATCGTTGGGCATTCATATTGCCCCCGGATGAATACCAAACGAGACCTAATCCCATAAGTTATAGTACCTCATACCATAACCCCTACTGCACGCATCCCCAGACAGAATCGGGATTCATCAGTGACACCACCCTATGTCACTCTTGGTTCCAGTGTAGTTGATGTTGAGCCGTTAGTGGTAACACAAGATTTGGCCGGTATGATTGCAAGCCGAAAGCTCTGATTCTGCGGTAAACCGTTCGTTACAGGTCGACCTTCGCTAGCTAAACATTGATTGGCAATTGATCTGGTACTTGAGAATCAGTCTCTTGTTGCCATAAGTTGGAGATAGTAGTACTGTACCTCATTTGTTCTTCTTCGTCCCCGGTTCCTCTTCTGCGGCGTTCCTGATTCTCCCTAGTCCATGCCTGATAGCAGCGCATTATGGTGGTTTGGTTCCGGTTAAGGAGATTTGCGATTCTCTAAACGAAAAACCACCTTCGCGCAAACCAACAATACGACCTCTGCCGAATTCGCTTAATCGGCGCTAATTTCTACGTTGGTACACTCTAGACATGATCACACCCTCAAATCAAACAATCACAAGCGAAAACAATAAAGTACTGAACACAATCTAGCACAATACACGTGACAAAATTGTTCAGAAAAACTGAACGAACTGTCAGATAAGCCATGATCACTTGATCCATATGAATCAAATTTTAATCAATTGCTACCTTTTAATAGTTAAACGTTTCTGTCAAGTTTGGTCAAAAAATTCCAATTTCCATGTTACTGAGTATAATAGTAATAAAAACTTTCGTTGCTCGGTTAATATATACTAATTCAGAGGTAGTTTTCATGGGTTAAAATAACTCCATTTAGGCCAACTTACCTTAGTCCAATTCTGCTTCCTTAAAAAGTTATGGCCTTTCCAAGATGCATTTTTTATTTCACTTTTTTTATAGCTGTCTTATT